>PVIC010011168.1:0-41844 GCA_004025085.1 Thryonomys swinderianus
GGCTGGGGGGAGACTGGTGCTCTAGGCTGGAGCTGGTGGAGGGGCTCCCCGTTGGCCATGCCTTCTGGATTCAGCTACACTGAGCTGCACGAGCAGGTTGTAGCTTACAGTCATGGGTTGTTGCTATCTTATTAAAATGTAGTTGATTTTTGGAATAAATGTATATTATAGAAGAATTTTCAAAAACTTTCAGTGGTTGCTTTTTAGAGCTATACAGCTGTTTCATTGGAGCAAAAATCCAGAGGTCTACATATTGCCATTCTGGAAAGACTTCTTGCCTTAATCTTTTTTGTATTTTTTTCCTCAGGTAGAGTATTACTATGTTGCACACGCTGCCCTGGAATTCCTGGGTACAGGTGACTTTCCTGCCTGTTTCTTGAGTAGCTGGGACTACAGCCCCATGCCGTCACGCCTAATTATCATTTTTTATATTCTTTTTTTTTTTTTTTGAGACAGGGTCTCGCTTTGTAGTTCAGGCTGGCTCTGAGCTCACTTTGTAGCCTAGGCAAGCCTCGAACTCAGCAGTCCTCCTGTCTCTGCCTCCCGAGTGCTGGAATTACAGGTGTGAGCCACCATGCCCGGCATCATTTTTTATATTCTTAATCACCATAAACCTATTAGTATCATAGCCTTCATCATCTGAAGTTCTTAGAGGTCTGATCCTACTGTGTGATTATTCATCTGCTGACTTTCATCCACGATGGGCTATTTCTTGTATGGTTTGTAATTTGGGACTATAACCACTTTTATTGGCATTTTATCCACATGTTGTAAATACGACCCTTCAGGACTGATTTATATGTGCTTTCACTGGACGACTCATGGTTATTACCAACCAATGGCCCAGTGGTCATGTTCAAATCCCAAACTTAGGGCTGGGGATGTAACTCAGTAGTGCTGTGCCTGCCTGGCAAATGCAAAGCCCTGAGTTAGATTCCCTACACCAAAATAAATAAATAAAATCAAAGGATGGCGTATTTTCTTCAGTGGGCTTTTTTGCAAACCGGAAACTTTTATATTATTTAGTTAACATGACCACCAGAACTAGAATACACTTCCTGTGCCTCCATTATTCTTGCCTTCCAATTCAGCACGTCCAGTGCAAAGCAGTCCTGCTCAGAGGCAGAGATGTCACACTTAATCTCTGCTCTCCAGAGTTCCCTATTCTCTTCAAGTGTAGTCCAAGCTCAGCTGGGCACATAGGCCACCGCAGCCTGGCCTCCACCTCGTCTTCCTTTGCATTAGCTCCTTGTCTTTTACACTTAAACTGGGCCGGGTCTTGGTGATCTCACAGAGGCCTGTGATTTCCCTCCTGCTCTTCTGTCCATCCACCCAGCTGCTGTGTCCTGCCCCGCATCTGCTGTCCCATGTCTACGTACCCTTGGGAACAGTTCTTGTCTGTGAAGGGGTTACTGACCTGCTCCGATTCGGTAGCTGTTCTGGATCCTGTGTGGAGTCTGGTCGTATCACTCATAATACTTTACTACATGTCACTCTAACCTATAATTCCATCTTAGGAAGAACTTGCTTGCTCCCCCATAACCCTGAGCCCCACGTCTAGCTCAGGGACTGACACGGTGACACCATGAGCTTCGTGTCTGTCGCTGTGAATAACATGAGACCTTCATGGGACAGCTCACAGCAGAAGCACTGTGTGTGCTCAGAGAGCTTTCGGATAGTTTTCAGGCTTCAGGTTCCTGAGAGACTGCAGCTGCGCAGACTCCTCCGGCTTCAGTCGGCTCCCTGCAGCTTCCCTCTCTCTGAGCATCAGCGTGGAACCAGGAACAGAAGTCTCTGTGTGTGTCTTTCTCCTCTCACATTCCCACAGGGGGCATCAGCCTCTGCAGTCCCCTTGGCACCTGTCCTTTATTCTTGCTGTCTCACTTCCAGAGTGAGATGCAGTGAACTGATGAGAAGGAAGGGCCAGGGCTCTGGCCCAGGAAAGGCCAGCCTTGCCCACTGCGGCTTCCCTGGCTGCTAGGGCACCTCTTCTCCCTCCTGGCCAACTACCGTGGCTGCAGGAAGCTGGTGAGTTGTTGGCCTTTTAGTTCCAGGAGGATAAGAATGTTAGGTCACCAAGGAGCCTCATCTGGTGCTCAGCACTTAACAGGTACTTAGGGAAGTAGTTTTTGGGTGGAAACCTGCTTAGTTTGTCTCTGCCCTGCTGGATGCCTACGAGCTGCTGCTGTTTGGGTCTGTGGAAAGAGGAGCTGATAGCTGGTGAAAGCAGTGAGTTGAGGTCAGAAGGCGAGGTATAACCCTAACTCTGCCCTTAACTTGCTGTGTGTTTACAGTATTATGTGTAAGGCATCTAGCATAGACCCTGTGTGCTTATGGCACACTCAGTAACTCTTTTTCTAAATCTTTATGAGATGTTTATAATTACTTTCTATACGAGAACATCCTTTTGTCTCCCTTTTAATCGTCACAGTCTTGTGTGTGCATGCCTGTGTGTGTACACGATTGGACACAGTGCATTGTGGGGAGGAGATCCCTCCACCAGGACTCGAGCCCTGACTATTCCAGTGTACTTTCACTTCTCTTCCTTATTACAGATGTCTTGTTATTCAGGGTCTCAGGCCTGAAAGCAACTGGACTAAAGAATTTCTAAGGTAGTTAATCCAACCGACCAGGGGCACCTTTCCTAAAAATGCAGAGGATAACTCCCAAGGACTGTGACGATGCAAGTAGGTGGAGACCCTCATGGGGAGAGGGTCAGGCTGACAGGTACCTCTGAGAACCTCTGGAGTAGGACAGGAGGGGTGGGTGTGGAGACATGCGTTCTCTCCAGAATCCAAGTTCTTTGCTTTTTATCAGCTGCTTTCCTTCTTCGGCTCTTTACTGACTTGAGCAGGAGTCTAGAGCCAGCTTCCATGTTAGCTGTTGGCTGGCATTTCCCAGGGGGACTGGCTATAATCACTCCCATTAGCAGTTGGCAGCTCCCCAATCCGCTTTTTTACCTGGCTGGCTCAGCCCTGCCGTCCTTGCCTATGTGGGGAGCCCGGACACCACCCGGCACAGTCTGCTCTCCCACTGTGAAGTGTGCGACCACCTCCAAGTACCCACACGCCTGGTGAGGGAGCTCTGTACCCTGGGGCTGAGCAAAGGGGAAAGCTTCGCGAGAACAGAGTCAGGAAGGAATCCAGCCCAGAAAAAGCCATCGGTGGCCCATGTGACAGGGAAGTGCTCCCGGGGAGGCTAAGTCAGGACCTGAGGAGTTCTGGCCACACCAGCTCTCTTTAACTCACCACAGTGCGCTCCGACTGTGCTAAGCCCCTTGCCCACACAATCTTGCATTACTTATGGCCAACTGTTACGGTAAATTTTATAGGGGAGTAACCCGAGGCTCAGATCAGTATGACGCCAGGCCAAGATCACACAGGCTGGTAAGTGCCGGGGCTGGGCCACCCGCTCTGGAGCTCCCGCTCTTTCCCCTACACCTGCTCAGGTTTGCACCATCAGACACTGAGCTTTTCAAAGGTTGTCTGTGCCCTCTGTGCCAGGGCCACGGGGAAACAGTGTGGGTCATGAAGTCTCAGTCCCACACCTACTACGGATTAGTTACACTGTGACCTCTAAGAGGCTGGAGAAGGCGCATTTGACACTGAAACTGACATCTTTTTAAGGTGGAGATTTAGGGGCATGGGCTGGGCAGTGTGGTCCTCCTGTCATTCTGTGGGGCTACCCCATGCTGCCCAGGGAGTGGAGCCCAGCAACGGCTCTGAGGCAATGAAATCAGGGCAGGGAGCTTGTGGCCTGCAGGAGGAGGAGGAGGAAGGCAGAGGCAAGCTTCCTGGCTTGCTTCAGGGTGGTGGGCTGGGGGTTACACAAGAGCCCAGGTCGCCCTTCAGTCCCGAAGCCTCCCTTCCCCCATCCACGAAGCCAATGCCTCTGCCTTCTGCCCTCCAGGGCTGCTGCTTGCACATCCGAAGCCTCCATGGCCTGAGTCCATGGGGAGAGTTGGGATGTACTTCTGAGTGGGGGTGCAGCGGGCCTGGGTGCGGGGACCCTGGGTGCGGGCTGCTGAGATGCCCACCGAGCCTCTGTCTGCCATCTCCAGCGGTAACGTTCGTTAATCAACGACCTCCATCAACCTTTGCTTTTATCCAGGTGCTCATACCTCTTAATGCCCATTTATTTTCCCCTCTCCTGGACACATCTTCCTGTTATTTACACTTCTGGTTCTAAAACCCTTTGGGATATGAACAAGTCCCTCTTGGCTGGGGGCACTTGACCAATCCCTCTAGCTTTTTCCTCTTTCCAAGTGAGTACATTCTGGGAATGTCTTTTCCCACTGGAACCTGGGAGTCCTTCCCGGCCCCCTCTGAATCCAACGCTGGACGCGTGAATAAGCAGAACTGCACGGCTAGGGCTGTCTGGTGCCGCCCCCTAGACCACTATGGCGTGACTCCTCCCGTAGTTTTTTAGTGCCTTAGGCAGAGGCGGGATGCGCCAGGTGGAAAGGGCACAGGGTGGCTGTGGATCTGTCCTGCTGCTGCTTGTGGCAGGAGACGCTGAGCACGTGTGGAAGCTGAACCTGCCGCCTGAGTGCAGTGCTTGGACGCATGGTCCACCCTGAGACTAAGACCATCCAGCCACTCACGCTCCCGAGGCCCGGCAGAGGCTCAGTCGGTGGAGCTCGTCAGCCCTCCTCCGGGAGCCCCGGCCCGATTCCGTCCTTCGGCGCCACTCCCAGCCCCCGCCCCTTCCGGCCCTGGGGCTACCTGGCCGCCCCTCCCGCCCGGCGGCCTCGCGCTCGCCCCTCCCTTTCCTCCCGCTGATCCAGCCAGCCAGGCTTTCTCCTTCTCTGGTCTCGCCTCCTCTCCCCGTCGAATCCAGTCCTGGTTTCCCCACCGCCAGCTCCCTCTCCGGTTGGCGGGGCTCGCTCCCCGCCTCCGCCCCCGCCTCGCCTTGTCCCCGCGCTCTGCTCGGCTCCTCGGCTGCCCCGCCGCCAACCGCCCCGGGCTCGGCTCGCCCAGTCCGGTGGCTCCAGTCCGGATCTCGCGGCTGCCCGACCCGGGTCCGAGTCCCAGCAGCCGGGGAGGCGGCGGCGGCTGGCCCGGGGCCCCCTCGGCGCCTCGCCGGGCCGAGGTTGGCGGGGAGGGAGCCCCGAGGAGGACAATGCACCCGGCGCTGGGCCACCCTCGCTCGGTCTCCGTCTCGTCCGGCTCCTTCCCGCCGCTCCCCGCCGCCGCGCGGCCGCAGCCCCTCTTCCTGCGGGGGGGCCCCGCCCCCGTCCGCGGCCGGCGAGGCTCGGGCGACAGCGGCAGCAGCAGCAGCCCCAGCCGGGGGGGCGGCGGCCGCAGGCGCGGCGGGGGCGGCGGCTCCCCGAGCAGCAGCACCGGCGCCGAGCGCGAGGACGACGACGAGAGCCTGAGCGTCAGCAAGCCGCTGGTGCCCGCCGCCGCGCTCCCTGGGCCCCCGGCGCCCCCGGGTCCCGCGGCGCAGGGGAGCGGCCCCGCCGCGCCGGCCGCGCTGTCCTCGTCCGCCTCCACCTCCACGCCCACCTCCTGCAGCATGACCGCCGCGGACTTCGGCGGGGGCGCTGCGGCCGTCGGAGGCCCCGGGGCCCGCTCGGCGGGGGTCGCGGGCGGCCCGGGCCCCGGCAGCGGCGCCTCCTGCTGCTCCTGCTGCTCGTGCTGCGGGCGCCCGGCCCGACCCGCGCGCAGGAGCCGGCGACGGGGCTGCGCGCCGGGACCCGGGTGCCGCTGGGGCTACCAGGCGCTGTCCGTGGTGCTGCTGCTGGCGCAGGGCGGGCTGCTGGACCTGTACCTCATCGCCGTCACCGACCTGTACTGGTGCTCCTGGATCGCCACCGACCTGGTGGTGGTGGTGGGCTGGGCCATCTTCTTCGCCAAGAACAGCCGGGGCCGTCGGGGCGGCGCCGCGGGCGGCGCGCACGGCCTCCACCCGCACCACCACCACGCCGCGCCGCCCCTGCACCTGCCCGCCGCCGCCTCCGCCGGGGCAAAGGGGCGCGGCGGCCGCGTGGGCGCGGGGGGCGGCTCGGGGGCGGCCGCGGCGGCGGGCGAGTTCGCCTTCGCCTACCTGGCCTGGCTCATCTACTCCATCGCCTTCACGCCGAAGGTGGTGCTCATCCTGGGCACGTCCATCCTGGACCTCATCGAGCTGCGCGCGCCCTTCGGCACCACGGGCTTCCGCCTCACCGTGGCGCTTTCGGTGCCGCTGCTCTACAGCTTGGTGCGGGCCATCAGCGAGGCGGGCGCGCCCCCGGGCTCGGCGGGACCCCTGCTCCTGCAGCCGCAGCAGCACCGCGCCGCCGGCTGCTTCCTGGGCACGTGTCTGGACCTGCTCGACAGCTTCACCCTGGTGGAGCTGATGCTGGAGGGCCGCGTGCCGCTGCCCGCGCACCTGCGCTACCTGCTCATCGCGGTCTACTTCCTCACCCTCGCCTCGCCGGTGCTCTGGCTCTATGAGCTGAACGCCGCCGCCGCCGCTTGGTCCTGGGGCCAAACCTCGGGGCCCGGGAGCTGCAGCCGCCTCCTGCGCCTGCTGGGCGGCTGCCTGGTGGACGTGCCCTTGCTGGCGCTGCGCTGCCTCCTGGTGGTGAGCTACCAGCAGCCCCTCTCCATCTTCATGCTCAAGAACCTCTTCTTCCTTGGCTGCCGCGGCCTGGAGGCTCTGGAGGGCTGCTGGGACCGGGGGAGCCGGACCTCTCCCAGTCCGGCTAGAGGTGGCTACGGTGCTCCGCCTTCTGCCCCTCCGCCGCCGCCGCCACCGCCTCCACCGCCGCCTCAGGGAGGCTCCCAGCGGGGCCACTGCCTCTCTGAGAATGAGGGTGGGCCGCATGGCTACGTCAACACCCTGGCCGTGGCCTCGCAGAACTGAGCGCGAGAAGGGCAAGGAAGGGGTCTTGCTTTTGGGTTGACAGTATCCAGCTCGCTTGGCCTCTGACTTTCTCTCGCCCGGGTTTGATCAGGGTGTTTGGGAGCAGTGACTGTTCCAGGGCTAACGGCCACTGCGTCTCTCCACACCCAAGGAGCACCGCTTGGAGGGGACCCGCAGTAAACCGAGAGGGAGGTCGGTCTACTTAGCTTGTGCTCCCATCTTCCGATCCTACCCAGTCCTTCACTTCCAAGGAGCCGGGTAACTATGCTTCCTGCTTCTCCTGCCTTCGCCGGCTCCCCACCCACTGGGGGAGAGTGGAGGAAAGGGGGAGTCCGGGCAGGGAGTGCTGTCAGGCTCTTTAAATTGTGGTTGGTGGCTGTTGCCTCAGAATCCACCCTTCCCCAGATGAAAAGCGCGTGCGTGCGCGCGTGTGCATGTGCGTGTGTGTGTGTGTGTGTGTGTGTGTGGTGATGTCTCCTCGTGTCTACCTGTGGCCCTCTGCAACCCATAGATCGGGAGGCCTTGCCTTCCCCACCGCACTAACCCCACCATTCTCTCCCCGCTTGTGTCTGTGAGCATGAATTCCCAGGAAGAGCGGGGCCTTGGAGCTGCCCACTGCTCTCCTCAAGGGAGAAGCTGACCCAGGGTCTTCCTCAATCCTCCTCTCGTCTCAGCTCGGGGAGGAGGGTGTCCTGCACTCGAAGGACCAAACGGCACCCTTTCGTGGGTGAGCAAGCAATTCTACCTCCGTGCTTTCAACTTTTGCTGCATCGTGTGCTGATGCTGCCTGCAAAAAATGAAAACAAAATACTCAGAAGTTGCATTCAACGTGGCGACAACCCTGTTGGGTTTGGTGCCAGCATGGTGACAGGGTCTGTGGAGTATCAGCCATTGGCTTGGCCTCCTGTTCCTTCTGCACCCAGGACGGCTCTCCTTCCCGCAGCGTGGCCCCGGCTGCCTTGGAGAGGACGCAGCAACAGCTTTAGGGCAAGGGACGCCTGGGTGGATGTGCAGCTGGGCTTCCTGTGGGCCCAGGGGAGTAGGACACCCAGCGCCCTACCCGGCCCTCCTCTGGGAAGCCTGGTGTGGGCCAGAAAGGGTGGCAGTGTCCTCTCACCTCTGCTCTGCCGACAGGGTGCGCAAGGAGGAGGAGGAGGCCGCGGAGCCCCGCCCCCAGGCCTTCCCCACAGAAGCCCCTCATCATGGTGATGACAAGAGATATCCAGGGTTGCCCACCGGCAATCTGGTGTGGGACATCGCTCTGGAGTCTCTGAGGCAAGACAAGTACCTTTAGGGAGGGAAGGACAGGGCAAGACAGTAGGGCGCAAGGCCAGGAAATACTCACTCTCCCACCCACGGCGTGTTGGGGTGGGGCAGGACGTAAGGATGTTTGGGTTCCTCTTTCCTTTTTTCTGCTTTTGGGGTTCTATGGAGCATAACAAATCCTGGACACGGGAGCAGGAGGCATGGAGGACATGCACTCTCGTTCTCTCTGCTGCTCTCTAGTTCCGAGCGCTAGATCAGTTTTGCTTTCTGGGCCTTGGTTGCCTTTTAACTCTAGCACCGTTTGAGTTTAGAGTTCTTGAAAATCCTGATCACTGTAAAAAGTGGTAAAAGTGGAGAGGAGAGGAGCCAGCCACAGTCCGCTTGTGGGTCATCCCCTGTTTTCTCTGGGAAGGACTGCAGCCCCAGGCTGGGCGTGAGAAGGCCTCTGGGCTGGGCAGAAGGCTGGGTCTGGCACTGCTGCCCTGTGCCAACCGTCCTGAGAGCTCCTAGCACAGGAGAGGCCCACAGTGCCAAGTTACTGGCCACTAGCCCAGCAGCTAGGCCAGTGGCCACCCTTCTTCTGGTTTCGCTGGGTTCTCCAGGAACTGAGGGGTAGTGGGGGCACCTCTCTTCAAACCACCTTGGGACTTGTGGGCAGAAGACGTCACGGGAGCAAAGCTAGGGGAGTGGCCCAGGGTAGACCTGCGTCCCAGAGCCCACTGGGCCCCCAGAGTGGGCACCAGCGGGGAAAGGTTTATGGTCAGCGCACTGTGTGCTCCGTGGCCGTACCGGTGGGCTGGATCTAAGCAACTCTTCTTCCCCCGAGTGGCTCCTTCTCTGCTGCTGGACTCCAGGTTCGAGGCCCCGGCTCCAGGTGGGGATGATGGCTGCTGCCACCGTCCCCACATTTTCTCTCCAGCTCTGCTGTGTTTTTCTGCTACCTAATCTCAGTGACTGTGAAAGGACCTTTCTGTCGAGCCATGGCCGGCACTAGCTGGCCCCTGACCCACCCTCTTTGTACTGTTTTGACGGCCGTCCGGCTGCTGAGTGAGTGACTGGCTGGCTGTGACCTCTGAGTGCTGTCGGGTTTTGAATGAGGCTGTGATAGGTCCCCATGAGCTGCCACTTCCCTGGGCCCATCAAGCGGGGTGGCACCAGGGCCTGGCAGAGGCCAGGCCTGTTCAGGTCCAGTGGAGGGACGCCAGCTCAACCTGGGCATCTTCCTTTATACATGTGGTACAGTCCTGTGCCCGGGATGCTGGTCTCTTCCTTCTGGTGTGTTTCTTTGGGTCCTGCCGTTCAGTGTCCGTGGCCCACTCCTGATGAGCCGTGGCCCCTGCAGCTCTGCTTTGCTTGTGTTCTAGGGTGTCTGTAGCGCAGGGGTCACACGTGAGTGTTCCGCAGGGGTCTAGTGACCACGACGGTGTGCCTTCTCCCAGAGACGTGTGCCAGCCGCAGGGTTTACGGAAAAGAACTTGGGCTCAGATTGGGACTAGCCCGCTCCTAATGAACATGGCAGCAGGGGGAGGACGTTCTCTGTCTGAACCCCCAAAACCTTTTCCATTGTACTTTTTGCAGTGCTGGGGATGGACGCCAGGGCCTTGTTTATGCTAGCAAGTGCTATACCACTGAGCTACCTCCTCAGCCCTAAACCTTGTTTTTAAAAAAATGACCAGAGCCTCTCCAAAGACATTCAGTTCTCCTTTCTGTGAGCTAGGGTCTTGCTGTGTTGCCCCAGGCTGCCCCAAAATCCTGAGCTCAAGTGATGCCCCTGCCTCCGCCTCCTAAGCAGAGGGGGCTACAGGTGTGCATCACCATACCTGCTCAGACTCCGCCCTGAGCATGCTCTGGGGCTGAGCCTGTGGGTGTTTGTAGGAGGGAATTAGCTGAGAGTTAGAGCCTGGAAGGAGGAGGGAAGTGGCACCTCACTAGCATCTATCACAGTTTTTTTTTTTCTTTCCTTCTCTTTTTAAAAATAAAACGAGACTCTGTTCTGAAAATAAAAACTTGAGACTTGTGACAAGCTCCTTGTGTGGTTTAAGATCTTTCCTGTCCTCTTTTACTTACTGGATTCTTAAATATCACTATGACATTTGCCATCATTTCATAGTTTGTGGTTAACATCAGGGGACACCTTGGCTAGGCAGGCGGCATGCAGAAGCCGTAGCCCTGGAGGCTCCTGCCCATGAAGGCCTGGAGTGTCTAGACAGGTCTTCTGTGGGCATAGGGAGCTTGGGAGGGCTTGGCTGAGATAGACTGCCCCTGTTTTCCTGGGCTTCCACTCTAGGAATAGCTAACCAAAGAGGAAAGGCTGGAGAAACATCTTTTGAGACAGGGTTACCCTATGTTACTCAGGCTGGTCTCTAACTGCTAGGTCCAAGCAATCTTTCTGCCTCAGCCTACAGAATATCTAGGACTACTGGTGTGTACCCCTGCACCTGTAAGAAATTAATTTTTTGATTTGTTTTGTTTTTGAGACAGGGTCTCGCTTTGTAGTTCAGGCTGGCCCTGAGCTCACTATGGAGCCCAGGTAAGCCTCAAACTCAGCAATCCTCCTGTCTCTGCCTTCCAAGTGCTGGGATGACAGGCGTGAGCCACCACGCCCAGCATTGTGGTATGCAGTGTTGATTGTTGGTGGGCGTGAGTCTCCATGCCCAGCATTGTATGTGGTTACTGGGATCGAACTCAGGACCTTGCGCTTGCAAGGCAGGTGCCGGAACCACTGAGCTAACCCTCCGGCCCCAATGCCTTTTTTCTTTTGGACCAGATTCAAGATAGAGGGCAGGGAAAAGCTAGGGAGCCTCCACAGGGTCAGGAGCTTGCATGGTGGTCTCATGTTTGCACAGGATGCAGGTGGCACATGTGAGTTTTGGTTGTGGACTGTGCCGCTCTGCCCACGTTGAGTGAAGTAGGATAGTCAGAGGGTGGCAGCATCTGTTCTTGGGGCTGGGGGACTCTTTTGGGCCTTTTTTTTTTTTGTAATATTGGGGACTGAAGTGAGGATCTTGCACTTGCCAGACAGTAGGAGCACCACTGAGCTACATCCTTGGCCCCCAGGTATTTTTGGTTTTGTTTTTTGAGACAGGGTCTCACTTTGTAGTTCAGGCTGGCCCTGAGCTCTCTGTAGCCCAACTCAGGAATCCTCCTGCCTCTGCCTCCTGAGTGCTGGGATTATAAGTGTGAACCACCATGCTGGGCACTGTGGTATGTGGTAGTGATCACTAGTAGGCATGAGTCACCACACCCGCTATTGTTGTATGTGGTTACTGGGGTTTGAACCAGGGACCTTGCATTTGCTAGGCAGGCGCTGGAGCCACTGAGCTAAATCTCCAGCCCCACGCCTAGGTTTTCTTTTTCTTTTTTTTTTTTTTAAGTGCTGTATATTGAACCAGCCAGGCACACAGTCCACCGCTGAACCACCCTAGTCCCCAATTTTGTCAGCCATGGCTCAGAACAAAACAGGCATAAAGGTGTGGTTTAGCGGTACAGGCTTGTGGTCCTTTTGGCATCTGCTAACAGCAGCAGATGCCACATTCAGGTCGACACTTCCGGAGAGCAGAGATCAGCAAGAGACAGAAGTCTCTGGGGAAAGGAGAGGGGTGAGGGAGAAGGACAGTGACAATACATGGCCAGGCAACTTTGGAGATTTCTGGTTCCATCTGTGGTATGTGCAGACCAGGCAAATCTATAGAGACTGAAAGTAAGTAGATTAGGAGTTGCCTAGAGATGGGGATTTAGGCAACAATAAAGGGCGCTATTTCTTTGTAGGGTAATAAGTTCTAAAATTGTGCTGATGATTGCTGAACACAGTAATAGGAAGTCACAGAAATGTACAGGGTCAACTGTCAACTGTGCAGGTTATGAATCTTATCTCAGTAAAGATGTTTGTAGCGAGGCAGCCACCCTGGATATATAGCAGATGTAGGGACAATGCCGACTGAAGGCTTTTATTGTTACAGCCTCTACGAGCAGCAGGCAGAATCGAAGGCTGGTGAGCAAAGGCTCAAGGTGGCGAGTATGCTTCAGAGAACCAGCTGGGGTGGCTCAGGGCCATTTCGCTGCCAGGCAGAGCCTGGCCTCAGCAAGGACAGAGTTCCCCCTGGGGTTCTGCACTCTGGACATAGAATATAGATTTGTGAGGGAGATGCAGGAACTTGGCTTGGTGTCCTGACCCAGCATTACAGGAGAAAGACGGAGCCTGAAAGCCAGGTGGCTCAGACAGGCGGCTTCCTCGTCTCCTTCCCTTGGTCCTTTGCTGCTGCTGGACTTGGCATGAGCTACACCCTGGGACTGAAGCCTTCGGAGGCTCTGCAACTGCTGGGCAAAATCTGAGAAAAGGAATGCTACAACTATCCTCCTTCCCCAAAACAGGGCCTAGCAGGAAAGTAATCAGCCTTGACAATTAAGAGCTCAAAAATGCCCCCAATCAGCACCTCCTTGCCTTACTTGCTATCACTATTGTCTTGATTGGTGGCGTGCTCGCTTCGGCAGCACATATACTAAAATTGATTGGTGGCAACTCTGTAAGGCAGGTGGGACAAGGACAGACTGGTTGGAGGGTGACATTGGTACATTGTATATACACATCATGATCACACTCAATATTGGGAGGGCTATTTTTGATCTCTAGTTATCAAGGCTGATCATTTTCCAGCTAGGTCTTAGTTTTGGGGAAACGTAGTAGTCAAGCAGGGAACAGTGAGGAGCCGGGAGAGAAAATTTTTTAAGAGAGGAACTAAAATCAACTGTTAAGGATGCTGGTGGCTCAGCGAGTGACTCCTGTCAGTCTCAAGAGCCTCACATAGAGTTTCTGCTTCCTTATGTACCTCTACACCTATGAAGCTTAATTCCACTGGAGTTTTCCTGGGAATACAGCAAACAGCATTTATACAAAAAGCAGTAGAGAGGGACAGAGCAAAGAACTTTCTGAAACTATAGGTAGGACTTTCTGAATCTGTTATGCTCCTTTAATGACAAATTCCAGAGTTGTCAAAGATCTTGAGTACGTTCTGCAAAAGGCAGTTACCTACTCAACCCAATGTTGCCTAACAACACAGTTAACCCACAGTGGCCCAGTTCCATATGGACAGGGTACAAACTGTTTGAGCTCCAGCAATGTGACTCAAAAGAACTGCTAGAAATGTTTACCTATCAGCATGGTGTGGATGGGTGTAAGGCCAAGACTCTGCGAGACTGAGCAGGAGAACTACAAGTTCCAGCCTAGCTTGAGGAACTTAGTAACTTAGTCAGATCCTGTCTCAAAATATAAAATAAAAAGGGCTGGGGATGCAGCTCAGTGTGAAGTTATGTATGGGTGTGGATATGTGTGGTACTAGGATTGAACCTAGGGGTCTTTGCACTCAAAATTTTACATTTTGAGGTGGGGTTTCACTAAATTGCCAGGCTGGAATAAAACTTGTGACCCTCTAGAGTATGGGGGTTACAGGATACCATGGCTGGGATCTTTGTTTTTTTATTGGGAATTTCTTTCATGGCCATGTGTACACACATGCATTATATGCACACACCCCTGTTACATTTGCTTTCTCTCACATCTCAGAGTTCTTTCCTCCTTGTTGAAGCTTAGGACAGTTAAGGATTGCTGCCCAAGCAACAGAGAACAAGCCACTTCAAGGTCACTGGTATGTGATCTTCAGGATCCCAGAAAGCCACCCTCAGGAAGCATCCTCAGATGCTCCGGGGATGACTGCTTCACATTGTGCCTTGAGTCTGTCCTCGAATGCTGTCTTACACCCCAGGCATTTAAATACCAGTGGCCCACTTTTTCCTGCCCCCACTGCAGTACCTCATTTTACCCCGTATGCCTCTCAGCTTCCGGGGCCCGAGACGAGGGAGCCCTAGGAATCCTACATCTGCCACAGCCCTCCTGTTGACTGCCTGCGGGACCCAAGCTCAGTATTCCAGATTCTATTCTCTGCTAAACACTGTCAGGTTTGACATCACGCATTTCTATCCTCTTCCTAAAGGTGTGCTGGGGTCACTCCAGCAGGGCAGCGACTCATCTCACGAAAGGTGTCCCGAGTAGGCCTCGCAGCTGGCAGTGTGCATCACAGCCTGACCCCCAAGGGTTCCCCCACCCCAAGCTCCCGCTTCTTCCCCATCCACAACCTCTTCTTCCTTTCCAGCTCCCCCTCCCTTGGGGAGCAGGACATCTCCGACCATGACGTGGTGACCTGGGAAACTAGCTTCCCTCAGTCCCAGACCTCACCTCTTCTGGAAGCCAGCCCAGGACACGGAGCCTGTCCACGCTCTCACGGCCCTGGTCCTACTCAGCCTGCTTATCTTGTATAACTGCCTTGTTTGCTGATCTGTCATTCTCAACGGATGTTACATTTTTGGGTGGTCAGCGTCATGCCTAGTGCAATTTAGTCTTGTATCCTAAGATCCTAACAGCGGTGGTGAATCCATGGCACGTGTGTTGCTGCAGGCCGCTTCTATCACTGAAAGCTCTAAAAAGTTCATCATCACTGGTCTAACACATAGTAGGTACAGAACTAATATATGAACCACACTTAGCCTTTCCTGTGGTGAACACAGGTGACCAGATAGTTATACAAAGCAAAGTTAAGGGGAGAAGCCCAGAGATCAGAGGCAGGAAATATACATTCTATTTTATTTACTTTTTTTTTTTTTTTGAGACAGGGTCTCATGTAGTTCAGGCTGGCCCTGAGTTCACTATGGAGCCCAGGCAAGCCTCAAACTCAGCAATCCTCCTGCCTCTGCCTGTGCTGGGATTACAGGCGTGAGCCACCACGCCCAGCTTTATTTACTTATTTTTGAGACAGGTCTCCCATGTTTCCTGGCTGAGCCGAGGCCACCTTACTCCCTCAGCCTCCCAAGAAACTGGGGCTGTTGGCTTGGGCCCACTGGACTCAACTAGATGTCTACATTTTTTTTTTTTTTTTGAGACAGGGTCTCGCTTTGTAGTTCAGGCTGGCTCTGAGCTCACTATGTAGCCCAGGCAAGCCTCGAACTAAGCAATCCTCCTGTCTTTGCCTCCTGAGTGCTGGGATTACAGGCATGAGCCACCACGCCCTGCACTGTGGTATGTGGCACTGATTGCTGGTCGGCGTGAGTCTCCACGCCCAGCATTGTATGTGGTTACTGGGGATCGAACTCAGGACCTTGCGCTTGCAAGGCAGGCACCGGAACCACTGAGCTAACCCTCCGGCCCCTAGATGACTACATTTTAAAAGCAGATGCTTTGCACATGAACACACACAGAGATATTTACATATGTACACACATGCGTACACCCCTGTGCACACGAATGCTCTCCAGGCTCAGGACCAGGGGTCTGTAGGAGGGGCCTGTCCTCCTGCAGTTGGCCTCTCTACAGACCCTGCACTGTCCCAGCCAGAGTTCTTCTGGAGCTCTTGGAAGAAAAGCTGCTGCTGGAGGCTCCTCAGGGTCTGCAGGTCCTCTGGAGACAGTCGCTCAGCTGGCTTCCGCAGGTCCCAGCCTTCCTCTTCCTCTTCCTCCTCCATGTCGGCAAGCCCGTCTGGGGGCTGCGGGGAGCTCCTGGAGATATAGCCTTGGTCAGACTGCACCGACTGCCGCTGCTCCTCCTCGTACGGTGTGCAGGGGCCCTTGAGCACCCTGACAGGTCCCTCCCAGGCCGCCTGGGCCTGGCTGCTCAGGCTCTGCTCCAGGAGGGAGAGCATCAAGTCCTCTAGCTGCTCCCTCCCATCAGCCAGGGGACCAGGCAACGCCATCGGAGTGCTGCAGAGAGGCGAGTCCTCAGGGTCCACGGGCAGGAAGAGGATGCTGTTCCTGGCCCCCAGGAGCGGGCAGGCCTCACCTTCCACCACGGCCAGCCGGCTGGCTGTGCTGTTCCCAGCCTCGAGCTGGGCTGGCTCCAGTGCATGAGCGGCTGGCACCTGTTCCGTGGGCAGCACCACAGTTCTCAGGGGCCGGGCCTCCAGCTCGCCCAGAGGCTGCAGCAGGGGCCCCAGCTTGGACAGGCCCCCTCCTTCCTTGCCAAGGCACATATCTACCACCAGACAGCCCTCGGGGGCCGGCTCCCTCACCAGGGGCTTCTGCCTGATGATTCCTTCCCCTGGTGGCAGCAGTGGCTCCTCGAACACCTCTTCATCCAGGGACGGAAGGTCCTGCTCATCAGTGGGCTGAAGGCTCTCACGTTCAAACCAGTCAGGGCACCGGACCTGCCACTCCCGGAACCTTTCCACAGCCTCCCTGAGCTGCCTGCCGCTGGGGCTCTGCGGGTAGCTGTCTCCGGCGAGTTCTTTGACGCGGCACATCTGGCCGGGCTCAAACATCTCCAGGTCCTGGATCCGGAAGTACACTTCCTCAAACTTGTCCATGAGCGGGTACCTTGAGGTGATGTGGAAAAGGTCAGGGACGTCGCTCTCACTGCTGATGCCAGTGAAGTAGCAGATGATGTAGGTGCCGAAGCAGGCTGGCTTCTTGAAATCGGGCAGGATCATGTTCATGGCTGCTGTGAAAAGGTCCCCGGCGGGCTTCTGGTGGTCGCACCGCAGCTGGATGCCGGCCTCCTCCCAGCCCAGGATAGCCTGCCACTTGGCCCGGGTGCCTCGGGAACACAGGATGATGATTTTGGAGTTGCTCTCTACCATTTCCTGCTTCTGGCGGCCCACCCAAGTCATGACCCCCACCTCCGAGATGACCTGCTCTTCTAGGAGGTCAAGGGCCACTTCAGTGCCGCAGGCAGTGAGCAGGAACTGGGCGAATTTCAAGACCACATCCACATAGAGAGGGTGGTCGGCTGAGTAGACGATCCAGACCTTCCTTGGCTTCAGGGGAGGTGGGGTCAGGGCAACTGCTGGCGGGACATCTGGGGGAAACAAGAGGCGTGAGGCCATGCTCAGGGTCCAGGCTGCCCTGCAGGGCATGTCCCTTAGCCAGCCGCGAGAAACCGGGACCTGGAGAGCCTGGCTCCTCAGCCGGAGGAAAAGCGGATCGGTGCCTCCTATGAGAGGATCTTGCTCGTCACACACTTCTGTGTGGGCTTTAGTCTATACTTTAATCACTTTAATTGCAAAAAGGAAAAAAAGGCACAAGACCTGCCTGTAGAACAGAAATGTCTGCTCAGGGAAGGACTTTTTTTTTTTTTTTTTTTGAGACAGGGTCTTTGTAGTTCAGGCTGGCCCTGAGCTCACTATGGTGCCCAGGCAAGCTGCCGCGAACTCAGCAATCCTCCTGTCCCTGCCTCCCTAGTGCTGGGATTACAGGTGTGAGCCACCACGTCCAGCATTGTGGTATGCGGTGTTGATTGTTGGTGGGCGTGTCTCCACGCCCAGCATTATATGTGGTTATCGGGGATCAAACTGAGGACCTTGCGCTTGCGAGGCAGGCGCCGGAACCACTGAGCTAACCCTCAGGCCCAGGACTTTTTTTCTTAAACAAATATAGTACAATTGTCTTCCTTGGCTTAGATATCTGAGTGACTAAACATACGATGCATCGGGGCACCCTGAAAGCCCTCTTGTGAGGTACCGGCAGGAGGTACCTGGGGTCCCACCCATCTATTTTTTGTTTGTTTTTGGGACAGGGTCTTGCTTTGTAGGTCAGGCTGGCCCTGAGTTCAGTATGTAGCCCAGGCAAGCCTTGAACTCAGCAATCCTCCTGCCTCTGCCTCCTGAGTACTGGGATTACAAGGTTTGAGCCACCATGCCCGGCATCTGTGGTATGAGGTACTGATTGCCAATGGGCGTGGCCAACACGCCCAGTATTGTTGTATGTGGTTACCGGGGATTGAACCAGGGACCTTGCACTTGTGAGGCAGGCACTGGAACCACTGAGCCAAATCTCCGGCCCCCACCCATCTATTTTGAGAACTTGCCACCCACCTTTAAAAAAGAAGATACAGGGCCAGAAATTTAGCACACTGGCACCACCACTTGCCTAGCAAGTGCAAGGTCATGAGTTCAATCCCTGGTACTGCAAAAAAAAAAAAAAAAGTTTAAAAACAAAGATATAAGAACAAATAAATAAGCCCGGGGATACTGACCAGTGTCTTTGGTGCTGTTACTGCACTTCTCGTGGTGAGACCCTGAAAGGGAAAGAAACGTGTTGAGTGGCTCTTCTGAGGGAGAACACGGACCGGCTCACAGCCTGTCCGCAGGAGCTCTGGTCCACCCTGACACAGCGAGTCACCAGATGGCTCCATGCCTTTGCAGGCAGGTGGCCTGGGAAGGTTACTACTGCCTCGGAGACCCAGCTTCTTCCTCCGTAAACGGGTCTGTGGGAGCATCAGGAGGGATCACATGTTGGAAGGACCTGCACGTCGTGTGTACTCCGTCACCTGGGGTCCCAGTGACTATTTTGTGGCCGAGCTGGGCCCCTAGATTAGGACTGGAAGCTTTGCTTTGGCCCCTCGCCACAGTTCTGGCTCCTGGCCTGCCTGCAGTTTGGCTTCTGTTAGGAGACCACGGTTGAGGGAAGGTGCTTCACAAGAAGCGCCCTGTGGGACACAGAACTTACCGCATGTCTCTCTACACACAGTTCCACAAGGTCGCTTATAGCAGTTCCTCCTGGTATTTTTGAGGTAAGGTAGGGGAAACCCACACAGTTACACAACTGTTTCTTCAGACATGTGGTTAAAAAACCATGTGGAGCCGGGCGTGGTGGCTCACGCCTGTCATCCCAGCACTCGGGAGGCAGAGACAGGAGGATTGCTGAGTTCGAGGCTTGCCTGGGCTACATAGTGAGCTCAGAGCTAGCCTGAACTACAAAGCGAGACCCTGTCTCAAAAAAAAAAAAACAAAAAAAAAAACACCACGTGGATCAGTTTAACTCCTATAAGACGGTCGGGACACACAGAACGCATGGATGACAACACCAGAGATTTATTTCTGTGTTAGTTTATGTGGTACTGGGGATGAAACCCAGGGCCTCACACACTCTACGCGAGGGGTCTACTGCTAAGCAGCCCTATCCCCTAAGTAGGAGATTTAGAACCATAATTTCAACCCCCACTCTTTGGGCCTTTCCTCAGACTGCCAAAACAGCCATCACATAAATAGGTAGTTGGGTGTGATGCCTGTAATCATGGCATCTGGGAGGCTAAGGCAGGAGGATCACAAGTTCCAACCCAGCCTGAGTAATATAGTTAGATTTTTTTCTCAAAAGGGTGTGTGTGTGTGTTTGTGTGTGTGTGCAGCTATTAGGGCTGTAGCTTTGTGTGAAGGACCTAGGTTCAATCCTCAGGATAGGCAGAAAACAAAAAGTGAAGTTTCCTTGCCTTCACTTTGTGGTGTGGGGCAGCTCAGAGATCAGAAATACAACAGCAGCTCAGGGATAGCTCAGTGGTAGAGCACTTGCCTAGCGTGCGCGGAGCCCTGGCTTTAACCCTAGTGCTGAGAAAAGAAGAATGTGGTAGCAGGAATGAAACGATCAGTGCCTGAACATCTAAAGAAGACATTATCTTCTACCAAATACTAGCTGAGATGTTATTTGGCCCTCCCATTATCCTCTGGATAACTTCCCAGACACCTCAAGATACAGCTGAGGGGCTTGGAGGAGCAGGGAAGGACTGAAGATCTTAAGCTGAAGAGTCACATCTTTCCCGACCAGAGCCTGGGCACCAGCGGGGCACCGAGCGAAGGCATTGACACTGACTGATCCCCACCAGCCAGCACCTTGGCCATCTCATTTAATTCTCGCTGCAGCCCTGACAGGAAGGCATGACAGTGTAATCCTGTTTTACAGAAAGGAAAACCAAAGCTAAGGTTTGTTAAGTGACTCTTAAAGCCAGTGAGGCTGAGAGGCAGTCTACCCCTGAGAGCTCTGGCGCCTGAGCTGAGGCTTGGGCACTCCCTGCTGTCCCCCGTGTTCTCCCTGACCTCACATGTCCACGTCTGGGGGCTGCAGGATGCAGTTGCTCAGGCTGCTCCACCTGCCTGGCCGATCACTCCTGGCGCAGGGGAATCCTGTCCAGCTACTCATTTTAATAATAATAATAGTTGGCTGACGGCTAGTGAGCAAATATCACATGTCGAGTTCCACACTAAGTAGTTCTGTACATTATCCCTCTTAATCCTTAACAGATGTCTTAGGATGTGGGTATCATTATAACTCCCATTTCCACAAGAGACACCCGGGCTGTGGGAACTGAGAATCGCCCAGGGAGCCTGTAGGGAGCTCGTCTTGGAGGCCAGGTCAGCCTGATGACTGGTTCTGGGCACCTGACAGCTGAGGTGATGGCCACTGTGTTGGCCGAATGTGACACTCCAGGGAGGGTCTGATGGATGCCCTCTGAGCACAGGCGACAGAGATGGTCCCAGGGTGGGACTTAAGCAGGAGAGCAGAAAGGGCAATCCAGAGAGAAGGCGACAAATGGAAACCCTAAGCCCACAGCCATAGGCCCTTACCTGGCATCCTCCACGTCAGGCAGAGGGTCACAAGGATGACGGAGCCCACCAGCAGGACGGAGATGCCCGTGATGAAGATGTACACCCACAGCGGGATGTGGTCTGCGCGGGCAAAGCAGCGTGAGTGACAGGCGGGAGGGCGCGCACGCTCGCGCTTCTGCTCCCGCTCCAGGCTCTGCCCTCTGCCCGCACAGCTCCACCCGCCTGGCTCAGTTCAGCCCTGCATGCCCGCCACAGCTGGGGACTCCTGTGCGCCCTGGAAAGTGGGCGCTGAGTGGGGAGGGAGACTGGCGCTTACCTGTAATGGAGGCTGCAAGAGAACAGAAGGAAAGAGAAAATGATAGTCTTTGTTATTAGCAGCTGACACAAAACCCTTCCTGGAAGGCTGCTGAGGCTGTGGTGACCTTAACCCTGCAGCCAGCGCTCAGACTGGGCCAACTGTAGTGCCACCCCCCACACTGGCACCTTCGGTTGTTGCTCTAAGAACTGAGTTCATGCCCAGCCCCGTGCCACCACGTCTGTGCCTCAGCAGTGTGTGGCAGTGGCATTGCGTGAACTGGGGCATGTGGCTTTTGAAGGAGAAGCTGGCAGCAGCCAGCGGAAGGGAGCTGTGGGTCTGCAGCATCCCACAGACTCAGGCCAAAATCTAGGGCGCCGCCATGTCCTTGGTATGTGACTTGGACAAATTTCCTCATCCGTGAACCTGGGGGCAGCGTATCTCTCTTTCACAGTATTGCGACCCAGTCTGTGAAGATAAGGATACTACTTTGACAGGAACAACCCCATTTTCCGGTCAAGAAAGCTGAGAACCAGAAAGGCTGAATATCCTGTCCAAGGCTGCACAGCCCATGAAAGGCAATCGGGAGTCCAACCCAGGAGTATAGCTCTGAGCTCTCTGCTTCAGGCACGAATCACCCCAAGTTAAATGAATTCCTCCCACCCATTCCTAGGACCAGGTCTGGATGTAGCTAAGCAGATGGCCTTCCCCAGGCTCATCTTAAACTGTCCTACCTACCTGGGGCTGGCAAGATTTCTGGGCAGGGGATGGTCACAGAATGTCTGAGACAGTCATTTAGGCAGCTGCTGAAGAAAGGCTGGACCTGTGGGAGCAGAGGAGGCGGGGAGAGGGCCTCTGAGAGAGAGGCTGAGACTCATCCAACCATTGGCCTCCTCGTCGGCAGGGGCCATTCAGGAGGAAGGCACCTTGGGTGGCCAGGCCAGGACCCCCACGCCTGGTAGTGCGAGCCTGTACTCCCAGCTGGTTGCGAAGCTGAGACAGGAGGATCACAGGAGCCCAAGAGTTCAGGACCAGCCTGGGCAACATACTGAGGTCTCTTCTTCAAAAAGTAAAGGGAGTTTTTTCCATATGGCTAAAGGCCCTCACAGGGGTTAAAGATTTCTACCCAGCAGGAGTTAAAGGATTTCTACCCAGGTGAAGCTGGGAGAATGGGGGGTTAAAGGCAGAGAAGGCATTGTGCCAGCCGGGGAAGCCCAGGGACAGTGGTCCTGGGTGCCTGGAGAGAGCTCAGTCCTCTGGCAGGAAGTCCCGCTGTGTTTCCTTCCATGTCTGCCCGTACCGCACCACACCGCACCGCCTACCTGCACCTGATGTCGGCAGCACCAGCTGGAGTCCTGGAGAGTGATTGTGATGTTGGCCCTCTGGTGGAATTGCTCCAGTGTGGGCTGGAGAGGAAGGCAGGAGGTGGGCTGAATTAGAACTTCCTGCAGCACACCCTCAGAGATGCCACTGGGACCTGACCAGAGGCAGACCAGAGGGCCAGAGGGAGGAGTACTTCTCTGAGTTCTGGTTCAGAAAAATCAGCATCTCTGCACGGCAGCTGGTTTTTGCCAAGTCACAAGCTCATCTAGTACCTGGTTATTTCCCCCAGCTTCAGCTGCTGGGCACTAAGGGCATGAATCTGTTCACACCTGGCAGAACCAACAGTATATTCTCTGCACTAACCTGGCCGTACCTTATTTCTTATCTTTTTTTTTTTTCTTGAGACAAGGTCTCACTTTGTAGTTCAGGCTGACCCTGAACACATTACGTAGCCCAGGCAAGCCTCAAACTCAGCAATCTTCCTGCCTCTGCCTCCTGAGTGCTGGGGTGATAGGCATGATCCCGCATGCCTAGCATTGTGGTGTGTGGTACTGATTGCTGGTGGGCGTGAGTCCACTACACCTGGTATTGTTGTATGTGGTTACTTGGGATCGAACCAGGGACCCTGCGCTTGCTAGGCAGGTGCCAGAACCACTGAGCTCAGACCCCAGCCCCTTATTTCTTATCTTTGTCTCTCCTTTATCATAATCTCTACATTTCTTTCTTTTATTAAATCTTCAAATCCTTTTGGGAATAAAGTGGACATGGACAAACAAAAGGTGAACAGGGGAATGCAGGGGAGGGAAGAAAACAGGGCTGGGGTGGTGGGCAGGATGCGATCAACTATTTCATCAACTGAAAAATCAAGCACAAGACCGAAAGGATCAGGTATTGGCAGGATGGAAGAGGACAGAACTGCCCAGAGTTGTGCCTGGTGCTCTGAGCTTGTGGCCATATGTTCTGCCAGGACCAGCAGAGAAGAAGCCTAAGGCTTCTACAGGTGGCTTTGAGCAAGGGCACAGCAGTTAAGAGAACAGCAGAGACTCTGAGGAGTGGTAGAGCACAACTGTAGCACCACTGCCCAGGAGGCTGAGGCAGGAGGGTTGCAGATCTGAGGCTAGTTTACGCAACTTAGTGATATCCTACCTCAAAATTTTAAAGAAGAAGGGAGGAAGAAAGGAAAGAAGAGAGGTAGAAGCCATGGAGGGAGAGAAGGAAGGAAGGAATGACAGAGAATTACCACAGGTATTTGTTGCACGTGCTGGAAGCAGCTGCGGTTCTCTGTGTGTGGAAAGCTGTTGAGCAGGATCTGGTAGTGGGTGGATTCGTTCCACAGGGTGAAGCTCACCCACAGCTGCTCGGCTTCTGGCCTCTCCACGGTGATGCTGGGATCCCACAGACTGCCTACCAAGGAGACAGATGTTGGCTGGGAGTGAGAAGGGGTTCGTGTCCCGTGTGGATGCCTCTGCACATGCAGCCAAGTGTACAGGGAAGTTCTCCCACCAGCCAGTTACCTGAGCTCAGACAAGGCGTGGTCGTCTTCATCTCAGGGTCCTTGCAGTCTGCCGGCCCAGAACAGAGACAGACAGACAGCATTAGGCCTCTGTCCTAGGAAGCTTGCTCTTCCAGACACCTGACACCAGTCCCTTTGCACCTGGGGAGCCTGTTCACTGATGGTCTCTTCACAGCATGATCCAGGACTGAACTGTTGCCACAGGCCCAGTGGATTGACCTCCTGGCCTACTATATCCTCTTGAGTTTGTACTAGGAGGCTGAGTCCTGGTTTCCTCCGGCTCCTCCTCCCCGCCTGCAGCTTCCTCCCCTGGGTGCCTGTGCTCTGTACAGGTGGTCTCTGTAGGCCTCCATGGCCCCGTCAGCACTAATCTCTGACTCGGCAGATCTGAGCTAAGAGGTCTACCAAGTTCTCAAAGGCTCTGCTGATACTGTTGACCACGGACCACAGACCATGCCTGGGGACTACAGTTCTGCAGTCAGAGCCCTGGTCCTGCTTGTCCCATATCTTTGCCAAAATGTTTTTTTTTTGGGGGTCTCACTTTGTAGTTCAGGCTGGCCCTGAACTCACTATGTAGCCCAGACTAGCCTCGAACTCACAGCAATCCTCCTGCTTCTGCCTGCAGAATGCTGGGATTATAGGCATGAGCCACCATGCTCAGTATTGTTGTATGTGGTCACTGAGGATCAAACCAGGGACCTTGTGCTTGCTAGACAGGTGCCAGAACCACTGGGCTAAATCTCCAGCCTTTGGTCAAAATGTTTTTACCTCAGTTTAAGAAGGTATGTGGCAGGTGTAAGTCACCATAGGGGGACAGGGACTGAGTCAGTATACTTTAGGAACAGAAAAGGGCCGCGCTAGGAGACTTATTCATTCACAGAAGACTTATTGAGCTGTATTGTGCACTGTGCTGGGCACTGGGCACAGAGGTGAGTAAGATCAAGTCCTTGCCCTGTAGAGAGTACATTCTAGTAGAAGAGGCCCATAAAAGCAAGTCCAGAGCAGAGAGTGTCACATCAGGGAGTTGCACACTGAAGGAAAGGAGGTGTGCAGACTGTGTGTGCATGGGTGTGCATGTGTGCTTTGGAACAAACAAAGTCATCCCTGGCCTTAGAAAGCATTTCCTGGGCTGGAGGGCCAGCTCAGTGGTCTAGCACTTGCCAAGTATACATAAGGCCCTCTGTTCTATTCCCGTATCCTAAAACAAAACAAAAACCAATCAGCATTCCCTGGTCCCTATATGCAAGGCACTCTGTGAATGGGTAGAAGGCCCAGACCTTGTCCAAAGTAGATGGAGTTAGATGCAGCTGGTTCTGGACAATCAGAAATGTTGGTTATCATAACTGTCCACCACAGTCCCTATCATGTTTCTCAGATGCAGTAGATACTTTTACTTCTGCTTTTACCCTCTTTTTCTCTTTTTTTTTGAGACAAGATCTCACTTTGTAGTTCAGGCTGGCCTGAACTCATTATGTAGCCCAGGCAAACCTCGAACTCAGCAATCCTCCTGCCTCTGCCTCCCAAGTGCTGGGATTACAGGCGTGGGCCACCATGCCTGGCATTGCGGTATGTGGTACTGATGGCTGGTGCGTGTGAGTCACCACACCCAGCATTGTTGTATGTGTTTACCGGGGTTCAAACTCAGGACCTTGTGCTTGCTAGGCAGGGGCCAGAGCCACTAAACTAAATCCCTCTGGCCCTCTTTTTCTCTTTACTTGGCCCATGCACATTCTACAAAGCCAACTAACTTCTCTCTCACTCTTCACTTTTACTTTCTTGAAAAAATTGTGAGAGAGACAGACAGGGACAGAGAGTGACAGAGACAGAGAAATGTTGCAGGTGATGGCTGAGATTCTGGGAACAGCAGAGGGATGGAAGGTGTATGCATGTCAGGGGATGTTTCAGAAGCTAAACTTGGCAGCAACCAAGGGCAGGACAGGCCAGTGGGAGAAGAGGACACAGAAGGATGCAGGAGACCGGTGTTGGGTAAGTGCAGGAAGACAGGGACAGTGAGGAAGAAAGTGAGGTAGACCGAGCACAGGCCCCACTCTTCCTGATGTCTCCTGGCCTGAGAGTGGGGGGAGCCTGGCTCCTGTTCAACGCCTAGGATCCTGACCCATCTCCTGGGTTGTGCTGCTAGAGAAGAGGCTCTGCTGCAGCTTCACACCAGGCCCTGGCACCTATGCTTTTGCGAGCACCAGGCCAGGCCACCGTAGCCATCGCTGAGCTGAGCGGCACCACCATTTTCTCCTCCCAGACTTGGATGTTGCACTTACCAGGCACCAGGACGTTCCTGGACAGGTGGTTTGGGTCCCCATCGGGGATGGGCTTGGGCAGGTGGTGAACGGTCACCTCATACTCCTGGCCAGGATCGACCACGAAGTGGTCAAAGGTGAAATGCCACTGGAGAAAAGGGAGAAAGGACGTCAGAAGGGTCACACATTCCCCGTTTCCCCCACGGTGTGCAAAGAACCTATCCCCATCCACTCTTCCCAGGTCAGTCCAAAGGAGGGATAAAGCAGCCACTTCAACATAATCTGAAACCAGGGCACACTGTCCTTATCCTTGATTTTCTTTGCTCTTTCTGCTTTTTTTCTTTCTGTAAGTAACTAGTTCTGGGCTCATGATTAGCGCGCACTGTCACATGCAGAGAAGGGTGGGAAGACGGAGAGCTTGGTGGGGAAACGAGCGCTTTGCTCGCTCTGGTTGGATCCCCAGAAGCCCTTCCCCCCAAAAAAAGAGAACTGGGGGAGGTGGAGGCTCCCCTCCCCACCCTGGGGAGTTCCAGGATGAGAGAAGGGACCTGAGCTGGGGGACTCGGCTGCTGGGAGACCCGAACAAAGAGGAAGCTAAAGATGAATCTGTTAAATGACTTCCTCTTTACAGGGCACAGCTGGTGACCTCTGGGGAGCAGACAAGCAAGAGGGAGAGCTGGAGGCCCCCATGCACCCCAGACCCCCAGGCACCTTTATTGAGAGATGACAGGGTTTGTGCTGGTTTATGGACCAGAAGACACAGACGGGACTCCAGCTCCTGTCCTGTGCATTTTGAAAGAGCAGCATCTTACACTGCCCGGGCTGGCCCTGACTCTTAGGGTCAGAAATCTTCTCAGTTAGCCTCTGAGTACCCGGGGCTCCGGTGAGCCCTGCCCTGTCTGGCTCCAACTGTAATTCTAATGCCCTTAGCTGTTGCTGTTTCTCCTTCTTCCATTTTAAAGTATTTTATTTGTGTTTTTTCATAATGAAAATTCATTTGATTTAGTTTCTAAGTAGATCTAGGCACCTGGTACAGTAGAACTTTGGTGCCTGTGGTTGACAGTGCAGGGAGGCTGTCTTTGGCAGAGGTAACTTGCTTTATTTGTATGTACACACACATGTATGTATGTATGTAAATGTCTTTTTTAACAGTACTGAGGATGGAGTCCCAGGCTTCCCAGCTTCGAGTGCTGCACCCATGAACCACACCCTGGCCCTGACTTGTTTTGAAGTTTCAATTTGCAGATTTAAACCAGTCATTTTCAAACTAACTCAAGCATCAGCATCCCTCAGAGGGCGTTAAACCCCAACTGCTGGGTCCCACCCCCTGGTTTCTGGTTCCGGAGGGAGGGGTGGGGAAATAAACAGTTCTAGCAAACTAGCAGGTGCGCTGATGGTCTGGGGAACACACTTTGGGAACCACAGCTTTCCACTAACTAAACAAGAATCCACATTTTCCCCTCCAGCTGTCGGCAGCCACAAGCAAGCCTGCAGGCCTCTCCCCCAACAGTTTTTCTTAGGTAAGAATAGATAGCTAACGGCTGAGCCCAGCTCAGTAGTAGTGCCTGCCTTTAGTGGTCCCATGGGCCTGGTTCCTTCTCCAGAACTGGGAAAAAATGGCTGGCTTCTGGGGGAAAGATAGGGGTTGGTGTGTTGGGTGCTGTCACTCACAGCAGATGCACCCTGTCCCCCTGCCGGTGACCACCTTGAGTTCTTCAGGCTTGCTAGCACCTTTGTGCCTCGACCCCTCTGTTAAGGTCCCAGTGTGGGGACATCGATGAAGGGCCACAATCCTTCAGGGGCTGTGCCTTACCCGCTTGTAGTGATTCAGTTTGGACAGAAACTCAAACTCCACACACAGGCGCTCGTTGGTATCCAGCTGCAGGATGGACAGCTCTGCGCCCTCAAGGTACAGGATGCTGGCTGTGGTCAGGAGGAAGATGTGACAAGACGAGTCACTCTGCTCACTGTGTGCCACTTCCCCATCTGCTGCATTTCCTCACTTCTGCTTACCTAACTCCCCACTTCCTGTTCCCTGCGGCCCACTTGGGCTCAGCTACTGCCTTGAAGATGGTTGCTCCCAGTGGACGACAAGTGGCACGTTACACTGGGTTGGCAGCAGAAGCTTTGCAAACTTGCGGCCAGGGTGCTGGCAGCACAGCATGGCATCATACGTGACCAGCCCTGCTATCTTGCAGAGCTTGTGGTAGCTGGCACTGGACACATGGACTGGAGACTTAGAGGATCGACTCTATACTGGGCTCACACATCTGGGATTGGCTCCATGAGCCCTAATCTCCCCAATTCTGTAATCAAGCTCCTGGTCCTTGAGGAAGTTTGGGAGGGTCTTAAAAAGTACCAGCCCCTGCAAAGGCAAAAGGGCAGGGTAGCAAATGTGTTACCCTTTTCTATAATTCCACTTGGCCCTCCGCCCAGGGCAATAAAAACTTTGGGCAAAAGAAAGGCTTTCATAAAAGACAGTGTAGGGTGGGTGGTACAGCTCAGTGGTGCTGCGCCTGCCTGGCAGGTGCCAGGTCCTGACTCTGAGCCCTGACGGGTTTGTGTGTGTGTGTGATTAAAAAGCTGCTACAGTAGGGCTGGAGATTTAGCTCAGTGGTTCCGTGCCTGCCTTGCAAGCGCAAGGTCTTGAGTTCGATCCCCAGTAACCACACACAATGACTCACGCCCACCAGCCATCAATACCACATACCACAGTGCTGGGTGTGGTGGCTCACACCTGTCATCCCAGCACTCAGGAGGCAGAGACAGGAGGATTGCTGAGTTCGAGGCTTGCCTGGGCTACATAGTAAGCTCAGGGCCAGCCTGAACTACAAAGCGAGACCCTGTCTCAAAAAAAAAAAAAAAAAAAAAAAAAAAAGCTGCTATTGTGGAGTTATGTTTAAAATACTGAAAAAGTATTAATGGAACGACATGATGAGTCCTTCTAGCACCAAACTGGAGCACAGACCTGGGGCTCCTCTGCTGGGTCTGAACGGGAGGCCTGGTGGCCTGGGCTGCGGGTGTGAATGGAGACAGGGGGCTCCCCCAGAACCTGGCTGGCACCCACTCACCATCTGTCTGCAGCGTCCACGTGATGTGTACCACAGGGACTACGTCTCCATGCTTCATGCGTGCTAGATGCAGCTGGACCTGCACATTCTTTGGGGAGGAGGGGGTCAGGTTTCGAGGGTGGATCCAGCTGTCATCCAGGCAGGTACCTGGCAGCCAGAGAAAGGCAACAATCACAGACTTGCAGGGGAGACTGAGCTGCCCCTGGGCGGGTCCCGTGTCCTCCTCCGGGCGTCTACTGCCTGCTGGCTCTTTTCTAATGCAGATCCGTGGCCACTGCCTCATCTGAGTCTGAAGGGCACTCGGGGAGGTGGGTTTTGAGATGGAGTAGTCACTGGAGATGGGACACGGGAGGGTGGGGCAGGAGAAGGAGCGGCTTTCTTGCTATATGTCAGCGTCCTTCCTCAGCACAGACTTGAAGTGTTTGGCTCTTCCCTCCATTAACCAAACCAAAGGGGCTGGGGAGGTACAGTGCCTGCCTCGCATGTGGAAGGGCCTAAGTTCAAATTCTCTGCATGAAAGAAAGCAACAATAAAGTCTCCCGAATACCCCAAACCAAAACCAACACTCCAGATGTCTCAGTTTACAGCGAGCTGTTGTGGACCAGATCATATTACGGATACGTGAGGGCAGCACATCAGAGCACACTGTCAGAATGACAGCTCTCATTCCCCTTTCCTGACTCTCACATATCAGTGTTTTCCACAGAAGGCGCAGGCGCCTACATCTGAGATTTACTCACTGATGGTAACAGCCCACGGTCGGAACTTGGAACAGGGTGGCAGAGATTCTGCCAGAAATCAGCACGGTCCTGATGCTTCATTAACAAAGCAAAAAGAGAAACAACAACAAAAAAAGAGGACTTACTATTCTTGACTGTGCAGTTCAGCCCCTGTGGAAAGAAAGTGGTAATTAGAGCTGAGAAACCTTAATTCACATGCCAGGTTCCATTTGGGAGAATGAAGTCGACATAGCACTCTCTTCTCACTTGGGGGGGCATTCTCCGTGGGGGGCACATCTTCCCATACAAGGAAGGGGTATGATGTATGGCAAAATGGAGCCGGAGTCTTTGTGAGTAACTATTCCAAACAGTAACTTTACAAGTTTGAAAGACTCTGAGATATTTCTCCTGGGCACCCCACTAGTCTAGGGACTAGGGACCACTAGTCCCTTAAACCTCTCGAGGCTTCCCATCTTCAGTCTCGATAACAATGCTGCAAGAAGTGCGAAGGTTGCAAAATTATATGGGAAATTCACAAAGTCTCCATAAATCTGCTAGAGAAAATGCTCTTGAGCCCATTTTGAGTGATTTATATGTAACACATATATTATATGTTGCATATATTTTATATTTTAGTCATCACTGATCCTCCAAGTCTTTTTTTTGAGAGTACTAGGGATGGGAGCCAAGGCCTCGGCTATGCTAAGCAGTGCTCCACAGCAGAGCTACACCCCCTGTCCCAGTGACACACATAGGAATATGACCCTGGGTCCATTTTGTGGATGGGGAAGTAACACTACTACACTTACTGCTTCTCAGATTGGCAATACACACTGACCCAATCCTCAGCAGATCTGGAGGGTCAGACTTAGGATAGATGTTATCATGGAGGGGGACAGTACTTGTAAGTTTTGCCAGCTCACTACTTTGGAAAATACATGCATACATGTGTACACACACGTACACACACGTACACACACGTACACACACGTACACACACACACACACACACACACACACACACACACACCACATCCCTGGGGCTGAGTTGCCTCACCAAGCCTCTATTTCTCCAACTGGAAAACTGGAATCCTTTACCACAATGTCCTGGGGTTGCTGATATTTTTTTTTTTTTTTGAGACAGGGTCTCACTGGCTCTGAGCTCACTATGCAGTCCAGGCAAGCCTCAAACTCAGCAACCCTCCTGTCTCTGCCTCCCGAGTGCTGGGATTACAGGCGTGAGCCACCACGCCCGGCATCGTGGTATGCTGTATTGATTTGCTGGTGGGCGTGAGTCTCCACGCCCAGCATTGTATGTGGTTACCGGGGATTGAACTCAGGACCTTGCGCTTGCGAGGCAGGCGCCGGAACCACTGAGCTAACCCTCCAGCCCGGGTTGCTGATATTTAAAGACACAGATGGGAATCCAGATCCTGGGCAGGGCTGGCCAGTGCTGAGGGCGAGGGCAGGGGGTGGCCCTTCACTTCTTGGTGCTCATGTATCTGTGCCAGAAACCATCACACAGCAGAATGCAGTAACAGGATGACACAGGCCTCCGGCACTGTCAGACGGCTCCCTGTGGGCTCCCTGTGACTCCAAGTGAATCAGGAGGAAGCTTTGCTGGCGGCCGTGTCCAGAGAACTGTCTCATCAACTGTTCAACCACAGTGTTTGTCCAGCGTCTGGCAAACGATGACTGCTCTTTTTTAGAACCTTGCATACAGTAAATACCTGGCAAGTGAATTATTTTTCTTTTTGAGACAGGATCTCATTATGCAGTTCAGGCTGACCTTGAACTCATCATGTAGTTAACTAGCCTCTAACTCGCAGCAATTCAGCTGCCTCAGCCTCCCGAGTGCTGATATTACTGGTGTGAGCCACCTCGCTCAGCTCTTAACTACAGCCATTTCTTTAGGGCAGAGTCCACATGCTCTATTTGGCAGTCAGTGAGGGAAGATCCCAGAACTCAGGCTTGGTGTGTCCAGGTCTTAGCTGCCCAGACTGACCAGATTCATCACAAGGGGCAGAAAGACACACGGTGAAGCTGAGCAGAAGCACAAATTTAGGGCCAACTTTAAGACTTGTGTGTGCAGACAGGACACCGGAGCTGGCACCTGTGTCTCTCAAGAGGCAGTGGAGAGCAAGGCTCAGTGACAGCAGAAGAGCCAAGCTGCAGGGTTCATTCACAAAGGACAAGGGACTGACCTAAGGTGGCTTATTTAATCTGTGTCCCACCTCTGTTGTTCTCTTCCTGGGACACCAATTTCTCAGCCTCAGGGCCCAGGCTCTGTGCCCTGTACAGCTCCTGGTGGTCACTGTGTCTGCTGGCCCTGTGTTCCTGGCACATCCCTCTCCCTGCCTCTGCTGGCTTGACCAATACCACACCATCTCCTGAAGGCTGAGGAGACAGATGGAGCTCATGAACCTTCCTTCTCCTCTTGCTCGCACCTGAAACTTGTGCTTACAAGGCAGGTGCCGGAACCCCTGAGCCCACACTTGGAGTGATGAGGAACAGGTTGCAAGGAAATAAAAAAAGGCTTCTTTAGACATGCTCTTGCTATGTTGTTCAGGCTGTTCTCAAGTTCCTGGGCTCAAGTGAGCTTCCCGCCTCAGCCTCTGGAGACACTGAGACTCTAGGCACATGCCACCACGACTGGCTACGAAGAACTTTGTACAGAAAGATCCCATTTCCTATGGAAGTAAGTGAAGAAAAGACCTCCCAGTATATGTGCAACGTTTGAGTGAGACCGCATGAACAGAGAAAGACACATGGACAGATTATGTCAGCCACTAACACGGGGGCTTCTGGGGACAAAGCGATGAAGCACAGAGATGGAGGGAAGGACCATCAGACTCACCAGTCTGAGACCGATTTAAATAAAGTAGAAAAATATGCAGAGGGGAAATGTAGCATACGATTCCATGAAAGGTTGTTGTACATTGACTATTTACACATATCTTCTCAAATCATACGAAAATGGTAGGAGAGGGACTTTTTAACGAATTCTGAAGGACAAAGAAGCCCCTCCATGGACAGGAGATGTGAACACATTTTTAAAAGTCAAAGAGGATGGAGTGGGCAACTGGCTTTAGCTGAGTGGCATTTCTCCCAAATGCCGTGGAAGGGAACTGCAGGCAGACACGGGAACCACTGAGCTAAATCCCGACCCCAGAATATTACTTTTCAGCTGCACGTGTGTGAACGGCTGTGGCCTGTCTCCCAGCCTCTCCCACCCATGTCACCGTCGCAGGGGGCTGTAAGCACTGACTGAGAGTGGTGTGTCACCACCTGCACAGAGGCGGGACCAAACCCCAGATCAGTGTTGGTACAACTCTGTGGCTGTAGCTCCTGGCCTTGAGCTTTCACACATGCGGCCTGCGAGGCCCGGGCACGTCTTTTACGGAAGAGGACACTGGCTCCTGACAGTGGAGCGCCCGATGGTGCGGGTGACAGCACAGGTGACAGAAGACAGCTCAGGTCTGACTCTGGGCCGTGGGCTTCCCTTCTGATGCTAACTGATGTCACTACTTGCTCAAGGGAATCAGCCTGGAGCAGTGTGCAGCTGGGGCAGAGCCAGGCCTGATAACAAGCACCTGACCTGCTACCACTGCTCATTAGTGTCTGCGGGACACAACCGCTCACCCTCGGGAACAGCGGCAGGGTGGAAAGCGGATTCTGGCAACCAGAAGATGAAAGGGTTTTGCCAAACAGGTACTCTACCAAGAGTCAAAACCTCAAGCTCAGAGGAAAGAAGCTTCAAAGACACCACCTACCTATCTATAAAACTGTGTTAACGTTCACACCGGCCAACTCCAGGTTACTGCAGTCTTTGCTCAAGGGCCCTCCTCCAGGCTGGCAGGAGCCCGGGAAAAAGAGCTCCTTGGCAGTGCAGTTACTTAGAGTTTCTCCACTGTTGGTTTCGGTGGGGAAATTGGAGTCATCAGGCTTTGAGGTGCCAAATCGAGGCAGCCAGGACCAGCGGCGGGGCTGGATCACAGCTTTTCAGGGACTGCTCAACTGCTCCTTCCTCCCTTCATTTTTTCTACTTAACACACAGAGTTACCAAACCCCACAATCTTGTGCTTGTGGCACTGAGCTAAGGAGAGAAGAAGCATGCAGAAGTCTCCTCCTTAACTGTGGATGGAGTCAGTGAGTCATGCACTGGACAGACACTTAGATCCTGGAAGGTGGTGCAGACCCACCCAGTCTTTCACTGGGGAAATAAGATCAGAGTCAGGTTGCTTGAACTCTGCAAGGTTGAAGATGGAAACTCAGGCTTCGGGTCTCCCCACCATTATCACTAAGCAGAAAAATTGGAATGGTGTGGTTTCTGGTGCTGGGGATGGAACCTTAGGCCTTGCAAGTGCTTTATCACTGAGTTACATCCCAGCCCTGGCTTTTTTTTCTTTTTCCTTTTTGAGACAGGTTCTCACTATGTAGTTCAGGCTGGACTTGAACTCACTATGTATCCCAAACTGGCCTCAAACTCACAGCAATTCTCCTGCCTCAGCCTCCAAGTGTGTGTGGGGTTAACAGGCTGCTGCTCAAGAATCTGTCTCTTCATTGTTCTAGGAAAGTGAAAACCCTTTAGGTTTGGGGATGTAGCTGAGTGGTAGAGCACTTGCCTGGCATGCATGAGGCTCAGGTTTCAATACCCGGAACTGCCAAAACAAAAGCAGATGGACAGAATCCTAAAAAAACTACAACTCTTTTTTCTCTCCTCCTAATTATTTACCCCTAAACCCCATTTCCCTTTGAATATTTACTATTTCACAATATTGATCATGTATTCTAGTACATATTTACAACTTGTTTCTCATACCAGAGAAAAGATATATTTACACATCTGTGACCTATTTATTTCACTTATGAGTATGTCCTGAAGTTATGTCCATTTGAGTATAAATGATTCAATCTCATCATTCTTTATGGCAGAGTAATACTAAATTTTATTAAAAAAACCACATCTTTATCCAGTCTAAGGCTGATGGGTATTTGGGTTGTTTCCAAGATTTAGCTATCACAAACTGAGCTGCTGTAAACATGGGTGTGCATAAAGGAAACAAAACTTGTGTATACAGGGGCGGGGGGGTGGTGGTAGGGTGGGTAAAGGGAAAAATGAGAATTAAGTTATGTCATATACTGGTACAAATTCTCAATGTGGTGTGTAACTGTGATGTGTACATATAATGCACCAATAAATTAAATAAAAAAAATACAACACTTTTAGCCCAGCTCTCCTGGTCCTCATTACGGATCCCTTAACCCTCACCTAGCTTCTCATCTAACTTCCCTCCCCCACAGACCCTCCACTCCCACTGCACAGGTTACCCCGACCCCTCCAAGGACCTTGGCCCTGGTTCCTTCGATGACCAACCGTTCTCTCCTTCCTCTGAGGCTCCCACCAGCCCTGGGAGCTGCCCAGGAAAGACCTAATGAGCCCATGTCTCTCTGCTTTGGCCAAGTGGGGCAGTTACAAGGACATTTCACACCATCAGATCAAAAACGTTTTTTCCTTGAAAAATAAGTCAGTAAATCTCCACCCTCTTTTGGTAAATCTACAAAATTAGGGGAGAAGTAACGCTTTGTTTCACATCCTGTGACTCAGACCCTGAGCAGGAATCCCTGGGGTCTGTGGTGGCAGCGGAGCGGAGGCACTGAGACCAGAAAGTGGAGGAAAGAGACGAGGCAAGGAAAAGTGCAGGAAAGGAACATCTACTTTCCACTGTTTCTTTTCTATTTTTCCTTCTACTCAGAGGCAGCTAACTACCCACGGGGGGGCGTGTTCCTTCCTCTGGCCGCAGGCGGCGAGGCGGGTGGGTGGGTAGTGTTCTCACCCTTTCCAAAACCCAGCGGCCCGCGGTGGTGGTGGGAAGGGCGGGGTTTTAAGAATCCTCTGCCCGGCCTCGGGGCTTCGCCCGTCTAGGGAGGCGGCCTTAGCTGCTTCTCCGCAGATGCTCAGGCCGCGCGTCCCTGAACCCTACAAGGCGCCCAGGCTCGCCAGCAGCACTGGTCCCTTCGATGGCCCTTCGAACTCTGCCGAGATCTCCTCGGGTCCGTCAAGGTCCCCACCTTCCCGCAAAGCCGCCCTCCAATCCGGCTGCCCAGGATGGCTCCGGTCCTCTGGCTGCATTATGGGCTCAGCTGCAGGATCGGCTACCTGGGCACCCCGTGCCCTCCGGCCAGAGCAGGGGGACTTGGAGCGTGCACGGACTGGAGGCCATCCAGACCCGTCTGGCTCCTCCAAGTTCCCCTCCCAGCCCCTTTCCAACCCGCCCCGCCAGCCTCCCCGGCCGGGCCCTGGCCCTCGGTCTCCTTCCCCAAGCACTGCGGCCTGGGTGGCGCTGTCATTCCCGCCTCCAGCTCACGACGGCGGGTCAGGTTGTGCAACTCGCGCTGCTCGATCGTTCTTTTCTCCATCTCCCTTTTTTCCCAGCTCCACACCGCAACTCCCAACTTTCAGAATGTCCTCCGCGCCCGCGATCTTAAGCGCCAGCCCTAGACTACTCCGTGACCCAGCACGGGCTTCCTGCCGCCCCAGGTTCCGCAAGTAACCCCGGCCACGGCCCGCGCCCCTTCCCCGCTCCTGACACCTTCGGGTGGCCGCGCCGGGGGGACGCGTGGGGATCTCACCTCCTGCGAGCAGTCAGGCGCCGGACCGTCCAGGAGCCGCAAGGAGGCGCCACCAGGGGCCAGCGCGCTCAGGAACAAGAGCAGCAGCCCCAGCGGCGGCCCCGGGACGACCAGTGGCCGGCGGCGCCGAGCCCCCATAGCTGTGGCACTGTCGCTGGCGGCCTGCGGCTCGCGGCGAGGGACGCGGCGAAGGCACACCCGGGACTTTTTCCCCGGCGCGAGTCGGGGCCACACAGCCCGGCGCGCTTCCGGCTCCCAGCCGGCGTCGAGGGGCGGGCTGGCGGGGGCGGGGCGCACGGGGCCAGGGGGGCGGGGCTGGCGGTCGCTGCGGTCCCGCCCGGCCCTCCCGGACTGCGTCGGGCGCGCGCGCTCCGCCCCGGGTGCGGCCTCCCAGAGTTCTACAGCACCTGGGTTGAAGGACATGGCCGGCGGACAAGGTGTGTTTGAGGTTTGGCGCGCTAAAACCCGGGAATGTAGCTCAGTGGCGCTACGCTAGGTCCTGAGTTTGACCCCTGGTACCGCAAAAAAGAAAAAGAAAAGAAGAGTGGGTTTTAATACCCACCTCCGTTCTGGTTCCTTTCCTTTCTCTGCTTAATTCTGCATCCTCTTGTTCGCTGCGGCGGCTCCAGGGTGGTGCTGGAGTAGATGCGAGCCCCGGGAGATTGGGTTCCTGCAGAGAGGGGGTCCCACAGGAAACCCACTGTAAGTTGACAGTATCCTGAATCGAAATGCATTTGTCTCATATAGGCTTGGGAGCCTTGTAGCTGAGGCAGAACACTTGGGAGGACACAAATCTGTCTGTTCACCCTCTGGCTCGTGTGGCTCCAAATTCAGAGTGTAGTTTCTATTGAAAACAGGTGGCTTCTGCACGATCTTGAAGTTGAAAAATCTTGGCAGGATCATCCTAAATCGAGGCCTGTCTGTAATTTGTGTCAGCCGTCCTAGAACAGGATTTGCCTCTGCTCTTCTCTGACCCTGTAAGGGCACCCCAGCTCGGGCTGAGCCTCCCCGCTTCTCTATCTCTGCCACTTCCTCCCCGCCTGGGTCAAAGCCCTGAGCCACGTTCTCCACTATTTCAGTTTAGGCACTCCGATCAGCTGCCATTTTCCCCTTTTCCTTCCGTTATCCTCAGAAATGGAGGGATGGGAAGATGAAGGGAAGAGAAAGAGAAATAATTAAGATATGTATGTACATCTGTCAACACCCCATGATAGATGTAATCATTATGTATTGCAAATATGTACTGATACAATTTTTTTTTTTTTTGAGACAGGGTCTCGCTTTGTAGTTCAGGCTGGCCCTGAGCTCACTATGTAGCCCAGGCAAGCCTCGAACTCGAACTCGGCAATTCTCCTGTCTCTGCCTCCCGAGTGCTGGGATTACAGGCGTGAGCCACTATACCCGGCTATACAATTTTCAAAAATTCCAAAATCTAAAACAATTTTTTTCTTTACTTTGAGACAATATCTTTCTGAGTTGCTAAATTGCTCTGGCTGAGCTCCAACTTGTAATTTTTCTGTCTCAGCCTCCCAGAATGATGGGCATAAGCCAGTGTACCTGGCACAATCAGACTGTTTATCAGTTGTAGCTGAAATAATGGTTGCCCATGTGCGTGCACTGCTTAGGCAGTTCTTCCTCACACTGGCTCTGGGCTTGGTTATTGGGCTGCATTTGGCCAGTGGGGCAACAGCAAAGGTGATATTTTGGGGCTTGTCTCTTGCTGAGTGTCGGAATTCTTAGGCCTCCAGACATGGAAAGGATGCAAGAGAGCGTGCATCAGAAAATGGCCATCTCGGGGCCGGAGGGTTAGCTCAGTGGTTCCAGCGCCTGCCACGCAAGCGCAAAGTCCTGAGTTCGATCCCCGGTAACCACATGATGCTGGGCGTGGAGACTCACGCCCACCAACAATCAATACCACATACAACAGTGCCGGGGGTAGCTCACGCCTGTAATCCCAGCACTCGGGAGGCAGAGACAGGAGGATTGCTGAGTTCAAAGCTTGCCTGGGCTACATAGTGAGCTCAGTCCCAGCCTGAGCTGCAAAGTGAGACCCTGTCTCAAAAAAAAAAAAAAAAAAATGGCCATCTCATGCAGGCTCCCAGGACCAACCAATTCCCAAAGCCCAGACAGAGACTGTTCACCCTTGACCCCTTCACCACCGGCCCAAACACATCCGACCAGAAGATCTGTTCATCTGACTTATAGAATGGGAAAAATAAGAGGAAACTGGGCCGCAGATTTAGCTCAGTGGTTCCAGTGATTGCCTAGCAAGTACAAGATCCCTGGTTCAATCCCTGGTAACCACATACAATAATACCACAACCAGTAATCAGTACCACATACCACAATGCTGGGCATGGTGGTTCATGACTGTAATCCCAGCACTTGGGAGGCAGAGGCAGGAGGATTGCTGAGTTCGAGGTTTGCTTGATTATGTAGTGAGCTCAGGGCCAGCCAGAATTGCAAAGAGACCCTGTCTCAAAAAAAAAAAAAAAAGAAGAAGAAACTTAAATTAGTAAGTTTTGGGGTTTTATTGTGCAACATAATCAAGCTGATTCATTAACTGAAATCCTTCTCATGTGACAGATTGTTTTTACAACATATTTTCTTCCTTCAATAAATGCATCTTGCAATACAGATCACTTTTATAATGTTTCAGTTTTGCTTCAGTTGTTTGTTTGAGACAGTATCTCACTCTATAGCCCAGGTTGGCCTCAAGCTCAAGATCCTCCTACCTCAGCCTCCTGAATATTGGACAATAACCATGAATCATCATGCCCTTTAATTTGCTTCAAATTTTAATTACCATTGTAATGAGCCCTCTATCCAGGATGTAATTAATTATGCTTCAAATTTTAATTACCATTGTAATGAGCCCTCTATCCAGGATGTAATTCATTATGTTGCAATTTCCTTTAATCTTACATTTTTCTAATATTTTACTTCCTTTCTTTTATCAATTTTCATTCGAAAGTCATATATAGTTTTTTTTTTTTTTTTTTTGAGACAGGGTCTCGCTTTTGTAGTTCATGCTGGCCCTGAGCTCACTATGTAGCCCAGGCAAGCCTCGAATTCAGCAATCCTCCTGTCTCTGCCTCCTGAGTACTTGGATTACAGGCGTGAGCCACCACACCTGGCACTGTGGTATATGTATTGATTACTAGTGGGCGTGAGTCGCCACACCCAGCATTGCTGCATGTGGTTAACGGGATCGAACTCGGTACCTTGCGCTTGCGAGGCAGGCACTGGAACCACTGAGCTAAATCTCCGGCCCCAGTCATATATAGTTTTGTTCTCTCAGTCAATGGGACAGTGACCTTTGTAATTATACATTTAGATATTGTAGAAGAAATAAACAAATGTACTTAACAGTTTCTTCATTTTAAAAATTGATTTTATTGGTACATTTTATATACATATCATGATCACACTAGACATTGACAATTTGTACCAGTACTTGACACAATTTAATTCTCATTTTTTTCCTCTTCCTCTGCACACCCTACGACTCCCTGCCCCCTATATACAGAAGCTTTTTTTTTTTTTTTTTTAAGACCATCTTCCTATATTGTTTAGGCTGGCCTTGAATTCACCATGTAGCCCAGGCTGACTTCGAACTCACAGAATCCTTCTGCCTCAACTTCCCAAGTGATGGGATTATAGGTGTATACCATCATGCCTGGCCAATATTTTCTTTCTGTTCTGATTTTGGGTATGGAACTCATGCTAGGCAAGCACTCTAACACAGAGCCACACCCCCAGCCTTAATTATTACTTGTCATAATGAACAAACAGTGCCAGTGCAATATCATTCATGTGAAATACTGTGGTGGCAACAAATTGAATAACATGATCACTATTAATATATATTAAACAATCACCCTTTTCATCCATTGAAAAATTTCTTCTGTTATACTTAATGCTTTGTCCTTTCTGGATTACCATTCATTATAGGATGATGATTTTTCTCAGACTTATTGCAATTAAATATAGTGATTATTCCCCTTTATTGTTCCAGTTGTATCTTCTCCAGTGGGAGATCCTTTTAGCTTGTGCTTATCTTCTCAGTGTCACCTTGATGGTCTGAAAGCATCTTGCTTTCTGAGAACAAGAGAGTAGAGGCATCAAGGTGTGCAGTGGTGTGTCAGAGACCATTCTGGATTTGGGTGCATGCCAGATGGTTCTGGATGCGTTTGAATTGAATAAGTTAGCTGTGGGCTATTTCAGCATGGAGTTAGAAAGGCATGTTTTTTTTTTTTTTTTTGAGACAGGGTTTCATTTTGTACTGTAGGGGCTGGCTTTGTATTCCTGTTGATCCTCCTGCCTCAGCCTCCCTCGTGCTGGGATGATAGGCCTATGCTACCATGCCTGGCCTAGAAAAGTATACTTTTTTTTTTAAAGACAGGGTCTTGTTTTGTAGTTCAGGCTGGCCCTGAGCTCACTATGTAGCCCAGGCAAGCCTTGAACTCAGCAGTCCTCCTGCCTCTGCCTCCTGAGTGCTGGGATTGTAGGCGTGAGCCATCACACCTGGCGTTGTGGTATGTGGTACTGACTACATGAGTCACCACACGCAGTATTGTGGTATGTGGTTACCAGGGATTGAACCAGGGACCTTGTGCTTACTAGGCAGGCGCTGGAACCACTGAGCTAAATCTCCGGCCCTCAAAATAAAATTTTTTAAGAAGGGGTGAGGTTGTAGCTCAGTACAAATCAATTGTTAGTACACCAGCACCACAAAAAGAAAAGCAGCAAAAGAAAATAAACCAAAAACTACAATGTTGTTTTAATCTAATTCTTTTCATTTAATGGTAAGTAACATAATGCTCTGACAGAAAAAGCTACTTGGTCTGAAGTCACATAGTCAGCTGTAGAGCACAGGTTTTAGATGGGGCAAGTTTGTGTGTGTATGTATATGTGTGTGGGTATGCATATATGTATGTGTTGTGTGTGTAGATTGAGCAAGATGTGTCAATATAAGTAGAGGCTTAGAAGACTTTTATTTATGGGAGTCAGAAAGAATTATGTAGTGAGGACTATGAAACTGTGTGAAAGTGCGTATCAAAACAGCAAGGGACAGTGGTCATTTAGAAGGTGGTAAAGTATAAAACTATTTGATGAAAAATAATTTGAAGAATTTCTCAATCAAAATCACATCAGTGGGCCAGAGATGTAGTTCAGAGGCACTGTGCCTGCCTGGCAAGTGCAAAGTGCTGAGTTTGATCCCTGGGACTAAACACACACAAAAAATCACATCAAGTTTATTCCCCCAGTGCTTTCCACTGAGGCCAGGGCCTGAGGCAAGTGGTCTATACTAGCCATACCCTCACCCATAGCACCTGGCAAACTGATTCTAAAATTTATACGATGGGGGCCGGAGGGTTAGCTCAGTGGTTCCGGCGCCTGCCTCGCAAGCATAAGGACCTGAGTTCGATCCCCGGTTACCACATATAATGCTGGGCGTGGTGGCTCACGCCTGTAATCCCAGCACTCGGGAGGCAGAGATGGGAGGATTGCTGAGTTCGCGGCGGCTTGCCTGGGCACCATAGTGAGCTCAGGGCCAGCCT
>PVIC010011169.1:0-41864 GCA_004025085.1 Thryonomys swinderianus
TCAGCGCCGCGCAGCCGCACCTACAGAGCGAGCCCTCCGCACGCCTCTTCCGACCCACGCTCAAATCCTGCTCTTAACACAGAATCATGTAGATACTAAGTGGGACCATTTTAAAGGTGATGCTCCATTAATTTTCTTTGGAAGCTTTGTTACATCTCAAAGGGGTGCTCGGCATTTTTCTCCAAGGTCCCCGAGTGTATCAAACATGAATTGGAAATGACCAACTTGCGCCGAAGGGTATCCTGCAGCATATGTGGCTTTTCCTAGAGTGAGTTATGCGTACTTTGAAAAAGTAGATACTGCGTCGTTGGGACCTCGCTCCGGTGCCTCCGTCCAAGCCGAGTTATACCCCTGAAGTCCCAGCGCTTGGCGACTTTCATTGCCGGCTCGGACACGCCCCACATCCCGGGTGCTGAGTCCCCAGCGAGCCTTGGGAAGCCCTTCTGAGATACACATTTTTAAACTGTAATAGACGCAAAAAGGGAATAGAAGTATTTAAATGTAATGTAAAGGCCCAGGTGCCGTGACAGCGAGGAGGTCTCGTTCCGGCGGGAGTCACGCGTCTCGGGCTCACGAGGACACGGGGCCAGCGGAGCCCGAAGCAGGGCCGGGGACCCCCCGCGCAGCCGCCCGCAGCCCGGACAAGGCGGCCGCGAGGTCCGTGCCTCCCTCTCCTTCCTGCTGAAGCCAGCTCTGCGTCAAGGGCAGGGCCCGCGCTGACCTAAGAACCTCGATTTCTCAAACTTCTTCCTTGGAACAACTTGAGAATCCCTCCAGCAGATAGCCTTAGAGGCCTGTCTACTCAGCCCTCAAAACTTTCTAAGGTTAAAAGATCGAGCCAGCTTCTGCCCTTCGCCCTCTCTTCCGTCCTGCCCTGAAGGCCGCTCGGATCCCGAGACATCTCCAGATGAGTGGACACACCTTGAGACCATACCCTGAGTGAAATACATCCGATGTATGTGTGTAAATACTGCATTGATTCTCTGGTGTGAGAAACTGAAGATGTAAATAAGAATCCCTATGTATAATGTTGTGAAATAATAAGAAAATGTTCAAATAGGAAGGGAAACTAGGGAGGGGGAGAAGAAAGAAAAGATGAGAGAAGGAAAAAAATGGAAACAAAGCTTTTATAAAAAAGGAGGGGGAAGAGGTTGAAGAGAGGGGAGGGGACTGGAAAAAAAGGAAAATCAAAATACATCATGTACAGATACAAATTCCCAATGTTGAATGTGACTGTAATGTATACCTAAAATGTACAATACACGTAATTTTTAAAAAAGAAAGAAAAATAAGGATTTGCACCATTCTGTTTCCCAGTATCTCTCTGAGGACTTTTACATCTACATCCATTAAAGGAACGGGCCTATGGTTCCCTTTTACGGCTGGGCTCTTTTCTGGGTTGGGAATGAAGCTAATGCCAACTTCCAGAAATGGAAGACTGAGAGGACTGTTTCCCTTTGGAAGTCATTAAAGTGTGTGAGGAATGTTGGCTCAGAACTTCTCTAAATTCTTATAGAAGTGAGTAAGGAATCCATCCAGAGCAGGGATTTTCTTAGTAGTCTTTGCATAATTTGGGGTTTAAAAAAATATATCTTAGTTAAGCTTTAATAGTTCATATGTATCTAGGAATCTATCCATTTCTTCTGAATTTTCCATTTTATTAGAATATAGGTTCTCAAAGTAGCTACTGTTAAGCTCTTAGATTATAGTAAAATCTATTGTGATTTTTGTCTTTTTCATTTCCAGGTGCATAATTTGGTCCCTTCTTTCCTTATTTTGATAAGGTTGGCTAGGGGTTTTTCTATTTAATCTTTCAAAGAACCAACTCTTTGATTCACAGATCCTTTGTATTTTTTTAGTATCAGTACATTCATTTTTTGCTCCATAATAATTTCCTTCCTCATACTTACATTGGGTTTGGGCTGTTCTTGTTGTTCTAGAATCCCAAGGTGCATCGTTAGGTTTTTTTTATTTCAACTTGCTGTTTCTCTGATGATGGAATTTACTGCTACAAACTTCTCTCCTACTTTCACTGTATCCTATAGGTTTCAGTGTATTGTTTATTGTAGAAACTGCCTAAATTTTTATTTAATTTCACCTGTTACCCATTGAATATTGAAGGGGCTATTAATTTTCATGCGTTCACATAATTTCTGTTGTGTGTTTTGCCATTGTTTTCTAGTTTCATTGCACTATGATCTGATAATATGCATAGGCTAATGTTGATTTTTTTGTATTTACTTAAGCATGATTTGTGGTCTATATTAAAAAGTCCCATGTATTGCAGAGAGTAACATGTGTTCAATTGTTTGGTGGAACAATTGTTTGTAGATTTCTACTAAGTCCATTTGTTCAAAAATTTGGTTCAATTCTGATCTATCTTTGTTGATTTTTTTAATCTAGTAGATTTGTGATAGTGGGGTATTGACATTCCCCTATTACTATCATATTGATATTTATCTGATTTTTCATGTACATTAGTATTTATTTTATGAACTTGCATGCACCAATATTTGGTGCATATATGTTCATGATTCTTAAATCTTTCCGTTGAATTGTTTCCTTAACCTAGTGATGGTGAACCTTTTAGAGCTTTCAGTGATACAAGTACCCTGCTGTGGCACATGTACCAGTTTCACCACCACGGCCTTAACAAATATGTTTCTCCTTCTTTGTTTCTTTTGATGAGTCTTGATTTGAAATTCACTTTGTCTGAAATTAGGACAGCAACTCCTGGTTTCTTCGGGATCCCATTGCATAGAATATTGTTTTCCATTCTTTTATTTTTCTTCTGTAATCTTTTTTATTTAAATGTGCTCATTATGTACTTCATATTGTTGGTTCTGAAAACTAAATTTAGTAGCATAGAAGGACACAAATTCAACACTGAAAAATAACAGCATTCCTGTAACCAATAACAAACTCTCTGAGGGAGAAATCAGGAAACGTACTCGGGAATTAACTTAATCAAGGAAGGGAAAGACTTCTATGATGGAAATTAGAATACTCGGAAGTGGATACCAGAGAGAATATCAGAAAATGGAAAGATATCCCTGTTCCTGGATAGACAGAATCAATACAGTCAAGATGGCCAGTTTTCAAATGTGTTGTACAGATGCAATGAAATTCTAGCCAAGACACTCGTAGCATCTCTTGCAGACCTAGAAAAAGCAATCACAAAGTTTATGTGGAGCCAGAAGAGACCTAGAACAGCAACGTCAGTTCTGGGCAAGGACAGATCAGGGGCATCAGCATCCCTGACCTCGAGCTACACGCCGATGCTGCTGCAACAGAAACTGCATGACCTTCGCGAATGAGAGCAGACGTGCGGGTCAGTGGACAGAATGGAGAAGGAAGAAACATGAAGACGCTGAACCCCCTGATCCTTGACAGGGGACTAAGTCCTTTTGCTGAAGGAAAGATAGCTTTGTTGTCAAATGATGCTGGAAAAACTTGTAGCTATACACATGCTGAAGAATGAAGCTAAACTCATATCTCTCAGCGTGCACTAAACTGAAGTCAAAATTGATCAAAAATCTAAAGATTACAAGAGAAACACTTTATCTGTTTGAAGAAGAAGGTTAAACTCTTGAAGACACAGGTGTAAAAGAAGATGAAAAGGAGTGGGAGGTTAATTTAAATGAAGAAAGGCCCAGCCTCTATTGCCAGCTTAAATTTCAAACCTATTTTTCTCTTCCTGAAAACAGTGTAAAAGTCTGAATTTGATATAGTTTCACCGGAAGAGACCCTTAGACATTTGAACTATATATTTCATAGAAACAGAAATAACTCACTGAAGGCAGCTAATCTTATCACTGTATTTAATAAGTGTCTTCTTTCCCTGTGAAGAGCTGGGGAACTCCCTGGAGAAGGTGCCCCCTGTGGCCTCTGCCCCTCATAGCCCTCCGTACATTGTGGACTGACACTGTTTTCCCCACAGGCATATCACTGTCTGCAGTTCTGCAGCGGGCATGACCCCGGCAAGGCCCGGCTCGTAGAACGTTTCCGCAGTCACTGTGACAAGCTTTGAAAAATGACCTACTTGACAATCCCATTTGTCTCCTAGATTGTTTTGGAGCAGAAAATAGTATCAGTGGATCAGTAATGTTTCCGCTCCTACCCTCCTGAAAGTCACCTCTGCACTCAGGACAAGGTTTGCTAGGGAACCTTGTGGCCGGAAGGAATATATCACTTATGTATAGTATCCGGTCTGTTCTCTTCTTTTCTACAGAGACTGAAGGAATTAAAGCAACGAGAATTTGCTCGAAATGTAGCTTCCAAGTCGTGGAAAGATGAGAAGAAACAAGAGAAAGCACTTAAAAGACTCCATCAGCTGGCTGAGTCAAGGCAGCGGTCTGAGTGGTAAGAACGAGGAGAATCTGGGACAGCTCAGAAGTCTACTCAGCTTCAAGGGAAATTTCCATGATAAAACAATGAATTTCGATTTACTGTAGCAATGCAAAATTATAATCAACAGATACATCTGTGGAGAACTCTTTCTAATTGTACAGGCTTTTAAACTAATCACTTTTGCCACTTATTTTCCTTCCTAATATTATTATTTCAAGGCACTCTTCAGTGAAATGATCCAAGAATGATTGCAATACACCAGTATTTATTCTATCCAGTTGACTAAAATGAACTGACATAGTTCCTCAGTAACTTAAATTTTGTAATTTTAGAAACCATAACTAACAAAACATTCTGGGAGAAATATGTCTTCGGTACATTCTCCTGTGTATGTGTGAATCTAAATAAACAACAGCGACACTATCCTGGGCTGACGAACAAGATGGAATTAATGCAGTCAAACTTCCTACCCAGTGCCATTTAAATTGATAAATATAATATAACAAGCATCACACTAATACATTCTTGTAGCTGAAAAATAGCAGTTTTACAAAAGCTTGGAACCACTCAATGTTTCAAAGTTGATACCTGGAAAGCAATTAAATTTGCAGATTGTGATTTATGTTTATATGAATCACAATGTATAACACTGCCATAGCTAATTAATGTGGTTGACAACAACATAGTGAATTATGAAATTGATAGCTCGGTTCTAGAATTTAAACTCCTGTTGTTTAATCTGAAAGCAATATACAACAACAGAAATGAACAGCTTAATTATATTACTACAGGATATTAGACTTCAAATGGGATTTTAAGAAAATATTTGGCTTTTAGGATCAATTAGAAGTGAAAATAGTATTAATTTGCACATACTCATATTTCTATAATTCAGAATAATTTGACTAAGTAATGAAAATACATAGCAATCATTTAAAAAAATAAAATTTAGTTTAAAGGAAAACTAGAAGCTTAATATGTATCAGGAGGTGAGGCTAACACAAAAATGCATTCTCTGGTCTTCCATAAAATTATGGAGAGGAAAATATATCATGTACTGAGTTGAAATCAGCCAAAACAATGTTAAACATCTTATCAATAAGGTACAGGCTAGTCCTCATAAAAGCAAGACAGAGGAAGTCGTATGTTTCTTATGATAGGATGGAGGGGAAAAAATCTAAGAAAGGTATCAACTGCTTCGAGATTCCTTATGAGATACAGTAAGTTAGACCATAATACATAGGGCAGTGCCTCACCACAGAAACATCTTTAAAATAGGTTCTCAAAGGCCAGTCAGAGTTGCCTGGCAACATAGCAAGAAAGAGCCTTAACGAACACAATTCTGGCTGCTTTGTTGTCAGAAAGGTCACCTCACTTCTGCATTTCTACTCACCCATTCGTCACTTCGTGGTAGGCAAAATAGCAAAGGGCCCCAGGAGCCTCGACGGCAGGATGGTGGCGAGGACGTACGATAGTGTTAGTGGAGGACGACAGATCTCTAAGTTGGCCAGAGCTACCCTAAGATCCACTCTGTCAAGGTCAGGTGATGGAAGCCTCGCTTACTAAGCAAAGCAAGCCTCACAATCTGGGTTCGTATTGTTTACAAACAAGGCAGCCTCGGTAGATTGCATGGAGTCCGTCCTGTCAAGAAAAAGGCACATGTTCACACTTCTAGATATAAACGTGAAACTAGAATGATGATTTCTTCTTTCATAATACTTATCATCCATCACCTGGCCAACTAGTTCATCTTCTTAAGCCTAGGACCTAAGGGAAGTTATAATAATACAAATAAAATAATGATATTTTTACTTCGGCCACTAAATTAAGAAAAAAAAGTTAAAAATGAAACAAAGAAGAAAAATATTTTCAACATTCCTAGCTCCTTCTGTGGACATCCTTTCTTGGTCCTGTGTCCTCACAATCAGCTCTTCTGAGAAGTGTAATCTAGATAGCAAGCTTCTGCTGTTATCCTGAGGAAAAGATGGGTGAGTCTGCTAATAATCAGGATATTTGCATTAGACAGACAGATAAATGACAGCAGTCAGCTGGTGATGAAAATTCTATTCAGGAAAGAGTAGAACGGAGCTAGAGTCGGGGAATGTGCAGGTGCTGGTCAATGCATACAAACTCTCAAGTACAGTTCTGCGCATCTCGTGTGGAACCTGATGACCCCAGTTGATAATATCGTATTGTTTTCTTCAAATATACTGAGAGAGTGGTGAATATTAGTGTCTTTGCTTTTTCCCCACATACACACTGGTCAATATGTGTGGTAATGAGTAGGTGAATTAACTTTATCATGGTAATAATTATACAATGTACACACACACACACATATATATGTATAAAGTCAAGCCATATATTGAGTAAATGCAACTTTTGACAGTTACAATGAACCTAGAAAAATTAAAGCTTTAATAATGTTAGCATGCATAGACATATTGACATAATAACAAACACCACATCAGTAAAAAGTTAGGATTTTCCAAAACAAGAAAAAAGTCAGATTTAAGATAAGGGAAATTGAAGTTTATAAGGCAACAAGGTCAAAAGTTTAAGGAATGAAAATAATAGACATTAAATAAGAGGTATTAAATAAAATTAAATAAGTATTCGTAGAAGCATTAAAAAGTCGCAGTGAAAATAAAATACTAAAACACTTAAAAATCTATAATCACTAATACAGAGCACATTGAAAAATAAGAATGGGAACTAAGAACTAGAAGCTTCGAGCAAAATACAATGTAAAAACAGAGCAGAGAATTTTAAAATATTTAAAAGAATATGAGAAAAGAAGCTTGTACATTAGACAGATAAATGGTAAAATAAAACAGCAGTAAAGGAGAGCACATATAAACTAACATAGTCAAGCAAGAACATGCAGAAAACAGTGCCAGAGAATCAAAATATTACAAAGAAAAGTGTATATTTAAAATATAATACAGAAATATTATACTATTTTTTTTGATACAGGGTCTCGCTTTGTAGTTCAGGCTGGCTCTGAGCTCACTATGGTGCCCAGGCAAGCCTCGAACTCAGCAATCCTCCTGCCTCTGCCTCCTGAGTGCTGGGATGACAGGCGTGAGCCACCCCGCCGGGCAGAAATACTATACTATTTTTATCAAAAAGGAACCTGGGAGAGAAAAGCAGTGGTACCTGTCCATTATATGTTTGGAATAATTTCTGCTGAGTCTCATTCCTGATTGTAAAAAAATTGATTAAAACTCACAGAGCAGGTAACTTATTTTAGGGATACGCACTTTAAACCGACGTGGCCACAAATGTGGAACAGTCTCTTTAACAAGAGGCCAAGTGGAAGATTGCAGCTGTTTCTCAATTGCACCTTCATGTCCTCAGGCTGCAGACACCTTAAAAGGAGGTCACTGCACTAAATCTCTATGCTCTTTATTTTTCTTTATGCTTGAAAAAATCTTTACTAGTGCACACACTGCCTTAAAATGTCTCTACCCACTCCTCGTATTAAGGAACGAAACTGTCGTTGGGAACATGAAGATAATTTTTACTATGAAACTACTCTGAGGAACAGAATATAGTTTTAGAAAATTTCTAAATTTGGTTTTTCTCAAGATTCAGGGTAATGCTACAAATCTATAATTATAGTCATTAATTTATGAAAACAGGTACATGAAATTGTGGAAAACTAAAGGATGATTAAATTTAGTGTTTGCAAATTAAGCTCCATATGTATGTAATAAACGACAGAATGCAATCATGTAAAAAAAATGAAGTCCATATAATCAACATTGAATGCAAGAAATTCTCTCTAAACTATAGGAAGGCTAAAACAGTGAAGAACTGTAATACATAGTAAGATCTCAGACAGACAGTTAGGAAAACCAGGAATTTAGCACACATAAAACAGACTGAGAATGAAAGGACCAGAATGAAGCAGTGATCAAATAGAAAAGAGAATGGGCCTGAGCTGAATCAAGTTAAATGGGATGTTCTCAGAAATCATAGTAAAAACTAGCCAAAGAAATCAACGTATAGTTGTGTCCCACGTTCTGGTAAATATAAAATAAATAACATATAGTAAAGGCATGATATTTATATAAGAAATATTATAAGTTGATTTTATGTAAATAAAAAGGAAAATTATGCTAATAAATAGATTCATTTCAAAAATAAAAGTAGGCTAATTATACATGGCTGAAATACTTCAAAAATAAAGACAATGAATCAAAGTGTATGAAATTGGGTGCACAAATTGCATGCTTCTGTGCTAATTAGCATGTTCTATGCTAATTAGCCAAACCGTCATAAATGATACTAACAGCATCATTTGTGAGAAAGGTCTCATAAAGCTCTTCTCTTCTTTGAAATTTAAATTTTGTGTTTTAATATTTTAGATTCAAGAAGCAAATGATTAAATAAAAGTTAAGTAAAAATCTAAAGTAGAAATAAAGTAAATGTGCTTCTCAGCAAATGGTAAAAGACCAAAGGAAAGAAAGCAAATAATTAGATAAATAATATGATTTATTGCCTTACCCCAGTGTTGAATACTTGCTTTGTAGTGGAAGGTATATGGGTAGAATTCTATGGGGACATATAGTTTTTATCTGAAGTCTATTGTCTCCTATATTTACAGTATCGACATTTCAGTGTTTCAATGATTAATGAAACACAATTCAATAAATACCCTTTCAAGACTTTTAAAAAAGCATATGCACAAAAAGAAACAGAGTTCCAGCAAGCAACAGAAGGGAAGATTTCAAAATCATTGTAAATGAGAAGGCTAAAAAGAAATACTATCTTATATATTTATTATAATGAGTCCAATTACTGTCTAGTCATAGACAAGGAACTTAGTATTTTGTTTTAAATGGAATTAAATCTCAAAACTCAAAATCCAAAATTAGAAAATGCTAGAATTTACATGTAAAAGCAAATTGAAGAATACTTTCATGCTTTGGATGTAAATTTTAATTTCACGTCATTTCCTATTTAATATGAATGCACTGATTGAAAACCATCAGTTTAAATCTGTACTCAAGAATGGACACACGCACACAAGAATGGACAGATTCCAGGGAACATATATTGTATGTACCTAATTTTTTACAGAAGTCACATACAATTGTTATCTGCTATTTTTTTTTTACTAATTTCTAAATAGTACAGTTAACAGTGCCTTCTGTAAATAGCCATACTGAAAGTTATACTGGCTCATACATGCACGACAAAATAGTTGTAGTCCAGAAGATGCAATTAGCTCATAAATACTAGAATAATTCATCAGAGAAATAATATGAAGTCCTCACATGTAGCTAAGGCTCAGAATCGAATGTGTTAATGATTTAAGTATTTGCTGTGTTTACAGTGTTTCTGGAAATGGACCGGCATACAAAGCCCCCAGGAGAGCCATAGCAAAGCAGATCCAGCAGGGGATTTTCCCAGTGCGGGGGGGCAGAAAGGTCTCCTGCCTGAAGAGCGCGCTTCCCCTCAAGGGGAGGAGCGGCCCGAGAGGCTCGTCCGACGGACAGCGCCCCTCCGCGCCCAGCCGACAGCAGCCCGCGCCCGACAGACGGTGCTGCTTTGGGAGTCGCGCTCCGCACACCCCTTCGGATCTCGGTAACGCAACCCGCAGGGCTGGCATATCGTTTTCCTTCTCCAAAAAGGTGCATCTAAAGCTAGAATCTTCAGCGCCGGTGTTCAGGGAGAACACGGAAGAAACCTGCGATTGCACCAAGTCACCCACTCGCCAGAGAAAACAACGCGTGGAGAAATGCGAGCGCCACGGCTTTGCCCAGCAAGACGCGCACCTCGCCCGGGCGGGACGCGGGAGCGCTTCGCTATGCCCGCCGCACAGCGTTGCGCCCCGTACCTTCACCCGGGGCTCCGAGACTGTGCAAGACAAAAATGCCTCTTTCGCTGAGACACTAGAAGACTCCGCTGGCATTCAGACTTCTTTCTCTAACTCTAACGTTCATCTTCCTGATTTTATCCCTTTCAGCAGAGAGGAAGAAACTACAGATTTACTGAAAAATGCTTCAGAAAATCGCAACAATCACCCCTGCCAAGAAAGTGTTCCCTTCAGGGCAGCAAACGTGTACAAGCACAGTGATGCCAGGATATTTGAATGTCTGGATGATTTTGTGTTTCCAGAAGTGAGTGAACAAAAGAGTACAGTACATGCGAACGGCACTTCCAGTGTGGAGAACGGAGGAAGGTCTGCAAAGGAGAGTGGAAATGGCGCAGAGAGGCCAAGCGCTGCGGGAGGAGGCTGTCCCCACGGTGTGACCACCGAGCCCGCGCCCTTCCTCCACGTCCGGAGCAGGGACGGCCGCACGACGCTTCAGTGGCCCACAGAACTTTTGCTCTTCACAAAAACGGAGCCCTGTATCTCTTACGGCTGCAACCCATTGTATTTTGATTTTAAGCTTTCTCGAAACACAAGGGATGCCCATAGTCCCGAGGATTTGGAAACAGAATTGGGCAAGGAAGCCTTGGAAACGAGAACAAAAACAGAAAGTCAAGTCTCAAGTTTAGGGAAAGACCAACAACAATGTATCCAAGAATCTAATCAAGCTCTGAAACCGAAGATGATCATAGATAATGCAGATTTGGAAAATTTCCGGAGAAAATATAATTTAGGCTACTATGATTCAGAGCCTAATAAGAGTGAACATAATTTTAGTGCAAGTAATTTGGAATTGAAAAATCCTGAAGTGCCTGCTTACCTTGATGTGTCTCTGGAGGACTGTGTAGAAAGGAACACTAAGACTGATAATGAATTGAAGGCCCCTTCAAGATCCCGCAGGCAAAGCTGTGGAGTAGTTCTGAGCCATGAAAATGAGGGCCTGTCCTTTCCTCCCCACATCTCAAGGACTAAGCAGCACAAGCAGATTTCCTGCAACGCTCATTCGACATTCAAAGAGGAGAATCAACTCACCTGGAACTCTGGTCCTTATGTTCTGGGCGGTGGCAGTGGCCAGGGGAAGGGCTTCAGTGCAATTCCGATCAGCAGTGACATCAGCACAACCAGCAGCATTTCTGGATGTGAAAACCAAAGCCATGAGAGGTGTTTTCCCAAGTCTCCTCAGAGGGGACGGTCTAGCCCGTTGGACAAGTCCTCGAGCAGCGTGTCCAGCCTGAGAAACAACCGTTCAAGGCGTGAGTCTAATAGCAGCAGCAACGGCGATTTGCTCTGTTTGGGCAGAGGAGAACACGGCCCCACGGAAAGCCACGCGTGGAGCCCCGGAAAGCACAGCTGCCTCCGTCTGTCCCAGGAGATGGTGAAGAGCCGTGGGCTGCAGCCTGAAATGCAGAGAGACAGGAGCTGCAGATTGTGGGAGTCAACGGAGACTAAAAATTACGTAAGACACAGACATTGTCACTGCCAAGAACGATATAAGCTGGGTAAAAATCAGTTTTCAGGGCTAAAAGCTTTGAGAATCATCCATTGTGATTCTTGCTCGCAGGTTTCCTGTGCTGGAAACACTGAAAAGTCGCCTAATTTCCAGGAAGCTCAGCACAGAAAATTAGGCTCTTATTCAAGACAGAGAATTTATTATTTAAATAAAAGCAAGAAAATTCAAGAACCCTTGAGCAGCCATCGTGTCTGTGATCGGGCAAAAGCTGAGCACGGACGGTGTGAGTCAGGGACTACCAGCTTCCCTCTAAGAAGCTCTTCTGCACAACCTCCAGAAATCACAGAGCCAAGGGCTCCAGGAGCGAGGAGCCCCCTGACAGCCCAAAGCCTTTTAGAAAGAGTGCAAGCAGAGGAGCGTCGGGAGCAGTCAGCTGATTCGGGGGTCTCCTCACCCAGCTGTGAAAGTGACTCCAAAGCACAGTCACAAATCCAGGGCACAAGTCAACTTGTATCACCAGGCCGCACCAGATCAACGTTGCTGTTATCCGCAAAAAGACAAAACACGAGCGGAAGACATGATAAGGGCAAAACAGTTCAAAGGTCTACTACGAAGGACAAGATCAAAGGCTCACAGACAAATCACTGTACTGTTTTAGCAGACATCAGCTCTGGTGACCTTCTTTCCGGAGGTATAATTCATGGCGCTACAGAGCCTCAGTCACTAACCGGAAGAAAGAACCCAAGAACAATAGAACGGTCGGAATCTTTAGCTAGTGAGGCCCAGGCTTTGGCTCAAAGCCCTGACCCAGCACCAAATGAGTTCCCTGGCGCTTTTCCACCTAGTAGACATACTGGCGTAACTGATTCGACAGAGACCAAAGAGGAGCAAATAAACCCAGACGCACGGGGTGTAAGCGGGCATGTGACTCCTGCACAGGGGGATAGAAACACTTGCTATGACAGAGCTGTGCAGAAGCTTGACAAAGGGGAAGATGAATTGCAAATGTGTCATAAATCTCCCTCGCCCCCTGTAATCCAACAGCCCATAACATTTTCCCCAGATGAAATAGATAAATATAAGCTTCTGCAGCTACAGGCCCAGCAGCACATGCAGAAACAGCTCCTGTCGAAGCACCTCCGAGTGTTGCCAGCCGCGGGGCCCGCTGCCTTCTCCGCGGCCTCGGCCGGGCAGGCGGTTCCGCTCCCGCAGCGCGCGCCCATCGCGCCCATCGCGCCCATCGCCGCCATCCGCCACACCCTCCTGCAGCGCTTCGCCGTGTCTGCGGCAGTGAGTTCCCACGGCGGCCGCCTCCCCTTCGCCCATCTCCACCCTCTCCCGCCGCCACAGTTTGCTCCTATTTCGTTTTCGACTCTGCCTCCAAGCCTCATCCCCGCACGCCCCGCCTTCCTGGCAGGCCGGCCCCTGCATGTGGTCACCGCAGCCCCGCTCCACGCGGCTCACGTCACGCTGCAGCCCCTGCCCCCAGCCGCGCTCATCCCCACACTGTGCGGCCCCCGCCTCAGCGCGGCGACGACGTCTATTGTCCACCTGAACCCCTTAATCCCACCAGTGCTGCCAGGTCAAGATCTTTTCCGTCAGACTTACTCCAGCCAGATGCAGCAGCTGAATGCAGTCAAAGAGGCCTTAAATATGTCGACTCACTTGAACTAAGAGCATTAAAACTACTCTTGTGGACAAATAAATTGTCACTACCTGTGGAACGGTACATGGAAAGTATCTGATTATTGCAAGGTTTTAAAGAATTGGTGCCAACTCAAAATGCTACCAATGTATAAATATGAACTAAATTTCCAATATTCAAACAGGAACGTTCCATTTTAAATGGTAAAAATAATAGATATAATTTTATGGAAGGATAGAGGGGAAATTGTTAAAGGGTTTTTTTTTTTAATGAGTTCTCACACAATGTTAAAGAATAATCAAAGAAAAACATTCAGACTGATCACTGGTATTACAAAGAATGCCCTATGCTCTTGGTGTATGCTACATGAATGAATGTGCATTTGCCTTTATTTGTCAGATATTAATACATGGTCAGTTAAATGAGTCCATTATAAGATAATTCCTTTGTCTAACTGTTGGCTATGCTTTCAGTGTAGTATGTTATTCTATTTTCATAGGAAACAAGATGGCAAGAAATCTACTTTTGAATGAAAGTTTTCTATGAAATATTACTTAACTTCATGCCATAAAAATTTGTGTTATTATTTTACTATATAAGTAACATCTAAAATTAAGAATGTTTAAATTTTCATAAGAAAATATGCAAACTATTATAGTGTTTGACATACTAATCAGAAAGAAAATATACTAAGAATAACATCTTGAATAATTGACCAATCTTTCAAATATACCAATGATCAAAATACTTTCTTTTCTTCAACTCAGAAACTTTATTGTATTCAGCCAACATAGGCATAAAGGTAGAGATAAAATGTCTAGAAATGTCAGTATTTGTACACATTTATCAAGAAAGTTTATGAAATATTTGGTGTGTTTTATTTATTATACTGGATATTCATAAAACATATGAGTGAGAAGGAATCAAATGAGCATTTATGATATCAAATATTCATTCAAAGTATCTTCTGACCCATAGAAGCTGAATTTCTTACTTCTATGTTTGTGAATAGTCATCCATTCAGGCTTATTATTTTATATTTTTAAAATGAAAAGGACTAACTTGTATGACTGCACCTTCTCCATAAGTGTGGGTTTCAAAGGAAAGCAGAACAGACAGAGAAGGAAACGAACCATCACCTCTTGCTGTCTCTGTTTGCCTCTAAAAGAAGAGAGGGACATCTTGTCTACCTTGGCTTCAAGAGAAGATAGCTATATTTACTGAAAGCGGGTTGGGCTTTATATAGTCAGCCTAAACTCTTGGATTACAGTACCCGGTTTAATGTTCACGATGTGTTTTCAGATCAATATTATATTTCTCTGTTATTAATGAGAACAACTAAGTTGCAAGGTAAAAATGCCTAGCTGGTAAACAAAAAAAAAAAAGATATCTTTCATGTATAGAAGAGATGGACAAAAAAAAATGAAACTAGATAAAATGAACTGGAAAGTTCACATAAAAAATTTCCACAATTATCCCAGAAACATGTAATTTGAGGATTTTGATGGAGGTAGACCACAAAGCTTAGCTCACTTTAACAGAAAAACATGACAGAAAAATATCAAATAACAAGAAACCCTAGTGTGTGGAACTCCATAAAAGTGAATCTACAAGCCATTAATGAACATTGGGTGAATCCACAAAGATGTAAAATGAGTTAGGTATTTATTATAAAAATAGCTGCAAATCACTCAGCAGATAAAAATAATGTAAAGATTATTGAAACAGATCATAAAGCTGATCTGCAGTGAAGATAGAGTAACCATGGGAATTCATAGTGTACCTGTTTAATTTTTATAATGGTCTTGGTGGTCATTTACTCTTTCAGCAGGTTTAAAGGAGAACCTTTCACAGGATATTTTATTTATTTATTTATTTATTTATTTATTTTATTATTTTTAAAATGTCCCACTGTGTGGTTCAGGCTGGATTTGAACTCACTATGTAGCCCAGGCTGGTCTTGAACTCAGAGCAATCCTCCTGCCGCAACCTGGGGTTAAAGGCGTGCACCACCACACCTGGCTGGATATGTGTGCTTGATAAACAAATGTAGCCAAACCTTTCTCCGGGTGCTTCCACTTCTCTTCCTCCCCCCTCCTCTCTCTTCTAGTGGATAAATAGATACAGTGACCCTTTAAGGAGACACAGCGACACGGATGTTGCAAGTCACACAGGTGACACAGATGATGCAGACCAATCACACATTGCTAAATGTTACTTCTGCCCTTGTGCCCAATCACACCCCGCCGTGAGCACTGCTCCCGCCCTCTCTTCCAATCACATCCCAAGGCACACTATATAAATACCTGTAACTTCCATAATAAAGAGGAAGCTTCTGCACCTACACAGATTCCAGGAGTTGTGACTCTGCATCCCCACTCACCCTCCTGAGGTCATTGGACGATGAAGATGGTACAGTAACCGGCCCAGCTAGACGACAAACAAAGATAGGTTGATAGGAGTTGATGACTTAGCAAAGACTACTTCAGTTTAGACTCAGACTCATCAGAGGTTCTGTCTCATCCTGAAGGGAAGCAGACATCATCATTTCAACAAAACATGACCTATACCCTGAGCTTAGACATCTGGTAAAATTTGGGACATGACATGAGGAAAGATATAAGTAAAGAACGTATTTGTATCAAATTAGTTATTGTAAAAAGGGCCACGCACTTCTTTCTGTGCTTTTCACTTTGCTTGAAGAGAAAAGTACTCTTGAAAAAGTGAAAGAATTCCACATATATGTTGAATTCTAAAACTGATCCATTTTAAAACATTCTTCATGATAGATTATGTTTTCAATATTATCTCCTCCCACATATTTCATGGCTAATTTGGGGTATTTAGTTTCTCTTCCTACCTATTGCCTGATATCTATGAGATTATTCTCTTTATAAGATTATTCTGTCAAGCAGCTCATGGAAATAAGTGCTGAACTATATATGCTCAATTAATTTTTAAAATAAAGTCCATATCCAAAGTCACATGCTCTCCTATATATTTTTCTTAGAGTCCATAGCAGACAGATAGTCCCTGGATCTAAAAGTGTTTAAATAGCACAAATTCTTTGTATGAAGGCTTGAAAATATAGGAAAGTTCGTCTTCTTACTCATTCTGTATCAAAATTGGCAATAAAAATTCAACTGAGGTCATAAAGACTATGCTCCAAAATTCTCAAGTTCACTTTAATAACTGCTATAAATATACTAAAATACAGGAAAGAGTTAGAATAAAAAGAATGACTTAGAAAGTTTTTAATTCCCAGTTTTTTTCTTAGGGAGACATTTCACATGGTGATTCCCCTGAATTTGTTTCACTTACAGAAAAGTGCATTTGACATTGATTCTTTTTCTTTCCTTTCCATCAGTACTTAATGGAATCTCTCTGTTATCACTGAAGAGAAATGTATTCAAAGAAACTACTCCTGTAAGTTTCTGTCATTAGATGGAATATTCAGTCGAGTTACTCGGAATTGTGTTGCTGGTGGAATTCTCACTGTCTGACACAGTCCCCCTGTTGACAACAGCACAGCTCCTGAATTTTGTAACCAGCGAAGCTGATCCAAACAGCTATTTCTTTTCAGCACTCAGAGCAATCACTGGCGATGCAGAGGTGGCTCTGCTAGCGAGGACACCGCCCGGTACACAGAGCTCTAGATTTGCACGAACAACATTTAGACACCCTTCCCCAGACGGGTAGATGATGAACATGCTCCGCTCTGGTGAAATACTGTTGCTCATTATTTCATGGCACAGTTCGCAACATTTCCTTAAAAAAATTCTCATGAGTTTTCAGAAGTATTGTTAAATATTCTGAAGAAAAATGTGTGACTGTCAGATCAAGTCATTGAAAAAGCATAATGGAAAGGAGCCAGCTATGGCACACCGTGGTGCATAGTTAATATACGGGGGCAGAACAGATCTAGTGCTTGTGCCCGGTGTGGCAGCAGCAGGGCTCGTGATGAGGGTTAACTCCAAGTCTTTAAGTTAGATGAGTTCCTCAAGATAAATGTGCACCACTCACGGGCACAGAGAAATGTTACTAAAACCGAGCGGCTAAGCAGTTCCATTCAGAAGTCAGGAAAACAAGGCTACGCTTCATGTCTCATCCGAAATCACTTTGATAAGATGAGAATTTTTCTGCTAAAATATGAGTTTTCCTGCCAGTAAGCCTAGGTCCAGAGGATTTTCAAAGGTTATCATTTCATTTCAGCAAAAATATCCTCCACTTCTTCTATTAGGTAGAAGAGAGTTGTATTAGAAGAGAGTTGTATTTCTTGGGATTAAGCTATATGAAAATGAAAGCAATGGGTTAAGTTTAGAATAAGCTGATATTAGAAAAATAAGCCAAGGCCCTTTGCAATCTCTGCAGCTTTGGAGAGGGGGCACCCCACTGTCAAATTCCTTTCTCCAAGTCACCTCCTGTGTTTGCAATCCACTACCTTTTTCAAATAATAAGAGCAAAGATGTTGTGTCAGAAACAAAATGTAAGTCAAGAAAAATGGAAAGATTAAAATATGTGTGAGTGTGCACATGTTATACGTGTGGTCTTACAAAGTATACTCTTTAGTCATCAGTTGTAAATCTTGTACTCTGTTCAAAATGATGACTTTTTAGCATTTTCAGAACATATTCACCTATTGAAATAATCACCTTCGGGAAGAAGATTCTTACCCACCATGAAAAATTGTCAATTCCCTCAGCTTGTGAGGCTACAAATAGCAGATAATATATAATAGTTCTGCAGCTACTGACAACTAATGTCCAACTTACTCGAGTCTATTTAGAATATTTAATTTATAATTAGACTGAGTGATAGTCTGGCAATATGACACATCAACCAATAATTTTATTTTCTATTTTCTGTTAAGAGCATTTTTTATCTTATACTGTGGCTAAGTAAATTGCACTATTGTACATGCAAAGCAGCTTTTCTAGGCTACTCAATAAATTACTTGGACTGTAGTTCAATGCAATAATATTTTTTTCAAAAAGAGCTTAATGGTATAGGAGTGTTTGTCATGTATTTATAATAAAAGCATACCAAAATATAAGAATAAAATCAAATACAAATGATGTGGAAATATTCTGTATTTTACACTGCTGGATTATAATGCATCAAACATTTTATTTATTACTGTATATATTTATAATATATATTTAAAACATGGGATTTCTTAGACTATTTCATAATATTTGAGTGTTACAAAAAGAAAGTGTTTCCTCAAACTCAAAATAAATATAACTTTAAAAATTCTACTGATGTATTTATTCTTTGTTAGAATCTAACACTGTACACATATACCACGTGAAGTGCTATTTCTTTTATGTTTTCATTTTTACCAATGCGAAACGTACTTCACAGTGCTCTAACAAAACTCCATAAAGAGGTACAGTATTTATTCTCCGCTAATCAAATCACTGTAATCTAAACTGTGAAGACACTTTAATAAGAACCCTAGTGACCTGCTGTTCTCGGGACTGGGGCCGCTGCTCACCTCCAACAAGCTGTCGTCAAATCCCGAAGCCCGTTTCCGTGCTTTAGCTGCGTCGCTCCTGCGCGTGCGTCACACCGTCCGGAGCTGCAGTGAAAAATAGCCCGTAGGTCAGTTCTCTGCCTTCTCGGTCTCCTGTGCGAGACCCACTATGTGGACGTGAAACCTTGTCGTGGAACCTTGAGAAGTAAGAGCGCTCTTCACGCCAGACGTGGAAACACCTGACTGCATACATGCAGCCACACAGGCACATGGCTCAGCCTCGTCTCTTGCTTAAACAGGCAGTGTGCGCCGAGCTCCTACTATGGCAGATACTGTTCAACTACGCCTTTCTTGTTTGCTGTATTCTTGGATTCCCTCCGAGCGTGGAAATAAAATTTCCTTGAAAAGGAAAGGAGACGATACTAACAGCTACACTGAGATGAGTGGTCTCTGTATTTGGCCCTTACCCCTCCCTCGTGTGCGACCCTTCTGCCAGATGTGCTTTGCTTATTCTAGGTGTGCTTTGTTTGTGCTCTGGGTCATTTTGGGGTCAAATTGTTGCACTGATGTAAAGTAGGCGTCACACGTTCTCAGACGGAGCCTTTTTGACGTCTGGTGTAACTGACTCAGTTTCTGCGTGGCTTTTTAAAAGACACTTTGTATTCTAAAGAGGAAACTCGCAGAACTTTGTGAAGTTGCTCAACAATAATAAAGTACACACCACTCAGAGATCTAATGAAAATGATACACTTTGTATTGTTAGATGAACAACTCAAAAACATGACATATTCTTTACAACCTATTTCATTATAGAGATGGTAGTTCCGAGACAAGACATTTCAGTTTCTTGGTGTGAGAATAGCGCGACTTCTTCAGACGAGTCAGTAGACCCCGGCGTCTCCTCGTGGAAGGTTGTTATAGTGGAGGCGACAGTGTCTCCCCGAAGTCTCACTGTTCACGAGCGCGCGACGCCCTCTGGCTCCTGCACTGTTATCCGGCAGCTCCCCCAGAAGTCCCGCGGGGCGCCCGCCAGTCACCCGCGCATCACGTCCACATGTCTGGGGAGGACGCTTGGCTCGACCCCCGAGCCCTTCCCTCCAGACGCTCCACATCTCCGGGAAGAGCGTGGTTGCTCCTCCAGCGTCTCGGTCGAAGCCGCTGAGCGTCTCCGGGCTGCCTCTCCCGGGTTCTCCGTCACTGTCGCCAGCTGCGTGGGGTCCCTTCAGCTCCGCCTCCAGGATGCATCAGCCGACGGATCCGCTCCCTCCGTCCCCATCGCTGCCATCTCAGCGTGTCCCGGCGACTTTTCTCCTCGGAGCACGGCGACACCCTCGCGGATCTCCTTGCAGATGACGCGCCTGGAGCCTAAGGCGCAGGGCCCGACGGTGGAGCCTCTGGCGTAGCCTTCCCGTGACTTTCCGCCCCTTCCAGGGTTCTCCCATCGTCCTTTCGAGCCCCGCTGCGTCTGATCTCTAGCGACGTGTCATGCTTTAGGTCTAGAGGGTTCCCCAGGCTCGTGTGTGCAGGACTTTTGCAGCCCCTGTGCCCTGGGAAACAGCGGAAACCGCTAAAAGATTGGAGGGAGGAAGTTGGGACGCGGGAGGCAGAGTTTTGGAGGGAGTTTTGGGACCCGAGCGCTTCTTCTGTCTTCTGTTCCCTGGCCACCAGGGGGCGAGCAGCCTCCTCTGCCCCCGCCACACCCAAAACACGGGGCTGAGCGGCACGAGTTGAAATCTCTAAAACTATGGCCCTAAATAGACATGTCTCCTTTAAAAACTGCCTTAAACTTTAACCAGCTAATCAATATACAATCTTTATCAATTTTTGTTTGTTTGTTTGTGTTTTGTTTTTTGAGGCAGGGTCTCGCTTTGTAGTTCAGGCTGGCCCTGAGCTCACTATGGAGCCCAGGCAAGCCTCGAACTCAGCAATCCTCCTGCCTCTGCCTCCCGAGTGCTGGGATGACAGGCGTGAGCCACCACGCCCGGCAAATCTTTATCAATTTAATGACATTATTTCTATGACCTTTTAGTTTCTCAATTAACAGAACGTTTGCATTTATTATTTTCTCTGATTAATTCCCTTTCCTCGGGTGCACATTCTCTTTTTACTCTAGTGCTCTTAAAGACGTCGCCTCTCCAGAAAATTTTCATAACCAGTTAATCTAGAAGACACCCACCAACTTCAGATTATTTCCTGAAGCGAGTCAGTAGTTGATTATGTCTGTGTTAGTGTTTGATTTCATCTGATATGTTCAGCAGTGCTCATTTCCTGAAGACAGCTTCTCCAGTATTTACAAGTGAATATATTACACTTGTATTATACTTGTATCATTCTTTCTTCTTGGATCATTCCCTAACTAGTATGGGGTAATCTTTATCTCCTATGATCAGTTTAAACTTGAAGTTCACATTATTTGAGGCTAAAGTTGCTCCCTTGTTTGTTTTTAGGGTATGGTGCATGAAATATTGTTTTCTGTTTTCTGATTTGCGTGATATGAGTATCTTTGTGGCTAAGATGTGTTTCTTGAGGGCAACAGACTGTTGGAGTCTATTTCTTGATCCAGTCTCCCAGTCCGTGTCTTCTAATTGGAGAGTTGAGGCCATTAACATTCGCAGTTATTGAGAAGCTTTAATGAATTAGTATTACTGTGCTCTTTCTCCACTGTTGACATCTTCGTTTTACTTTTCCTACAATTTTTGTTGCTGCTGTTACTCATTGACCTTATTCGGTGCTTCATTCCATCTGGGTTTTTTTGATTGTTGGTTCCATTGTTTCCTTCTTGGATATTCTTGAATATTTTCTGCAATAGGGTTCAGTATTCATAAATTATTAATGTTGTCCCTTTTCCTGAAAGGCCTTATTTCTTTGAAGGATAGTTTTGTCAGATGTTACCCTGAGGTGGAAATTGTATACAGGGCTTGAAGTATTTCACTCGCATCTCTTTGGGCCTCTCAGGTTTCTGTTAAGGAGTCTGCTATGATTTTGATGGGTTTAGCTTCATATGTGGCTTTTTAAATTTTTCTTTGCTTTTAAAATTTCGAGATTTTGGGGACATCTTACATTTTAATGACAATATATCTTTGTGAGGTTTTTTGTTTTTTCATCAGAGTTCTATGATATTCTGGAACCCCTGTTTTCTTGTATGTTGAAATTTTTCTCATATTTGTGAAATTTTCTATTATGATTTCTGTAAACAATTTAATTTTCCCATCTGTGCTATCTTCTGGTTTTTCTAACTCCAATTACCCTTAGGTTGGTCATCTTAGTGTCATCTAATAGCTGTTAAATTAATTTTTCCTGATTTATCTCCTTTTGATGATTCTCTGAGTACTTCTTCATAATTTACCATTTAGTTCCCAATTTTAGACACTGTATCATCACACAATTTATGTATTTTACATAGCTTTTTAATTCTGGTATTTCTATCTGGTACTTTTTCTGGATTCTATATCTTGGCAAAATCTGTCATTCATGTTTTGAACCCCCTTGATCAGCTCTTCCAAGCTTTCATTTGTTTTCCTCACATCCACGTGGGGTCTCTTGAGTAATTCTATAAACTTTTGGATCATTTCCTTTTTGAAACTGTCAAGTTCATTTATCTCTTCTCTAAGCAGCTCAGAGTGCTGCGCGCCTCCGTGTGTGCTTTCCTGTCCACTTGCCCTCTGTGCCTGCCTTGGAAGAGTCAGAACTTGGGGTCTTCTGTTGCCTTATTTTCCAATGATCCTATGTCTATGAATATCTGTCTTGGTTTTTATCTCTTCCTTTTTATTGCCATTCTTTGGTACTGAGTTTGAGGTCTGTTAGGATGGGGAGGCTTATAACTGATACAAAGACTTCTTAGAAAGATACTGACTTCCCATGATATATTTTCAGCGTTACCTGTCTGTAGATACTATTTACCTCATCAGCTGTTTAAGAGATTTGAACTCTGTCCCTGTGTTTTGAGGAAAGGAGTCCTTCTGGTTGTAGCAATGTCAATAGATCTGATCATACCTTGTTACATCTGATGCGCCTTCCGTTGACACTTGCCTTTCCACTGACACTGTGCAGGCTGTATTCACTCGTCACCAGCAGCTGGTCTCCAGTGTGGCAGGAGAAGCAGCGGGTGAGAGTGAGGCTCGGGAGACAGAAGCGTGAGCGTCAGCGTGGAGAGAGGCTGGCACAGAGCATAGTCGTAGGTGAACATGTGAGATGGTCTCTGCTTCTTCTGCAGTACTCTTAGCTGGACCGAAGGGTTAATGTTGAGGGTTTTAAGAAGACATTCATGAGGAGGAGGATGACTTACGAGAGAGGGAGGTGAAATTTGGGGTTGGGGAAAGCTATGAGGCTTTCGGAACCGTTGATAAGTTTGTACCTCTGTCACGTGGAGAAGAGGTCAGGGAAGAGCAGGGCCGGGTAAATATGGAAGAGCAAAAGGCGGGGGGGATGTTTAGTTCCGGAGAAAAGTCACTGGGAGGGTGACTCCACTCCCCCGGGAATGTGATGACTCCAAAGCGGGGAGGAGTTTAAAACACGGCTGAACCAGCAGGAGCAGGATGGCGACGCGTGATGCACCAGGTAAAGGCGCACGTTACCCAGGACGAACGCGGTCATTAGGTAAATCTAAATTGTACCAATAAAATGGAAAATGAAAAAATCAGAACAGATAGGGGGAAAAAAGTAACAACGTCAAAAGAAGAAACACACATACCTAATAAAACGCCAAAAGTACTCTGCAGGAACTCGGTTCAAAAAGTACAAGAGAATACAGACAGGATTCTCAGCATTCCCTCCTTGCTTCAGGCGGTAATTTCCATTCAAAACCGAGGCTGCCCTTTCTCGGGGCTCCGTCTCGGGCGAGCAGGAAGGACCCTGCAGCAGCAGCCCCGACGCGTGTCCTCCGTCCGCCCGGTGGGCGTGGAGGGCGCCCCTTCCCTCCGCGAGCTCCCATCACGGGTACCCTCGCGGGGCCGTGGCACCGGCTCCGTCCTCCTCCTCCAGTGATCCAGTTATTCGCCTTGATCTGCCGGTGTTGTCTTTCCAGTTCCTGCTCTGACTCGGGGCCGAAGGCCCCTCTGCTACCCCCGGGTGCCTGTGCTGGCACGTTGTCTGCTCGGGCACCTCTGCCGGGCTCCCCCTCTGCTTGGCCCAGGCGGCCACCCCCGTGTCTCCCTCATCACCCCGTATTTTTGTCGTGCCTCGGCTGCTACATCTTGATATGAACACAACCCCTAACGGCTCCACTGGAAATCAGACATCCTTCCCTTGATCTCTTGCCATTGTGCGGCTCATTATTTTCTTTACTGAAGAAAAATAGGCCGAAAATAAGTGTATTTGAAGATCACTGAAAGAAAATTATTCAGAGTGAGAAGACACAATTCCTGGTGGTAGAGAATCGTAGATTCTTGTAGTTAGGAAGAACTGCAAGGCCACGTAGAGCTCCGCCGAAGGCTGCCCCCGCGCGCCTCTTCCGGCCGGCTCTGCCTTCGGCCTTGGCTCTGAACCGGCGCAGAAGCCGAGCTCCCTCCCCAGGGCCAGAGGCGGAGACTGGGAAACTTAGAGCCCTTGCTAGATGCAGGTCAGTTCAGTGCGTCAGTCAGAAAAAGAAAAAGAAAAAGAAAAAGAAAATAAGGAAAGCAAAAGTAAAAATATGTTTCCTATTGCAAAATAAGGTAGCTCTGTCGAGAGCAAGTCTGAATACATTTATAAAATAATCCACGTGTGCTTGAGATGTTCTTGATGGCTTAATTTATTTCTAAAGTGGAGTGAAATTGTAGCACTGATTCTGGCAAATTTCGAGTATTCATGTCTTCTCTGAGTGAATTAAAAAATGGAATCTATGTAATTATGACTAGCTTTTCTCTTGTTTTTCTGCTTTTATTCTCACACTAACATTTGCTTTCCTTCTTCCTTCCCTTGGTGGAAACCATGTGAATGAAAACAAAAAGGGCAGGAAAGTCATATTTACTACTTCTAAGGAAAAGTAAATCCATAATTTTGGAGCATTTTTATTTCAGGTGGGACTCTGTGCTGCTCTGGGAGGACTGCACAGGCCTCTGTTTTATAAACAGTCCTATTTCTCAGCCTCTACTTCTAATCACCATTCTCCTAACATTTGATGTCTTCCAATTCCAAAGGCTTGTGCAAATTTATTATTTTTTTTCAAAACAGAACTAGCTAATTGAGTTTTGTTTTTTTTTTTTGCAACAGGGTCTCCCTTTGTAGTTCAGGCTGGCCCTGAGCTCACTATGGTGCCCAGGCAGGCCTCGAACTCAGCAATCCTCCTGCCTCTGCCTCCCGAGTGCTGGGATGACAGGCGTGAGCCACCACGCCCAGCATTGTATGTGGTTACTGGGATCGAACCCAGGACCTTACACTTGGGAGGCAGGCGCCGGGACCACTGAGCTAATCTCCGGCCCAGCTGAGTTTCTTAGACACTGCATCCACTCCTGGATTCCCCATGCCTCACCTTCTAGTGCACTGAATGATAGATTATTTCACCATTTGGCTCCTGAAGTGCCAGGTCTCCCCCAGAGCCCTATGAAACAGACCCCCGTGGACGTCACTAAAGTGCTCGCCTGTAGGTCCCTGGTCATGTCAAGTTGCCGTGAGATTATGTGTTTATGGTGTCGGAGTGTCACACTTTCACTTTATGTCCTTGACACATGAGAAGATATGATCAGACGCTGAGGAAGGAAAGTCCTAAACTGAGCACTGGCACGTGACAGCAGAGAGAGGTGCTTTGCGGGATGGGGGGGCGCGCTCTAGGCAGACGGCTGCCTGGCATCATCCTTCCACGCGCTCGGCCTGGCCACGCCTGCAGGCGGCAGAGCAAGGGAAGACCAGGAGCAGAGACAGGGAACTGAGCTCTTTCCTATCAGTGATCTCCAGGAGGATGGTATGATACGTTCTTCTGGTGCAATGTAGACATTCTCACCGCTGTTTCAGAATAAACTGAAAGAAGTAGTTCAGAGATATCAGTAAATCAAACATATATAAAAGAGATGATGTATAAAGTTAGGCAGCTGGACTTCAATACAATGAACTCCTCAGGAAAGAAATGCACCAGTGTCTTGAGGTGTTATGGCTAATCCTAGGATTTCCTCATTTCATCTTTTTACTTTATTTTATTTTTTGAGACACGGTCTTGCTTTGGAGTTCAGGCTGGCCTTGAGCTCACTGTGCAGGCCAGGCAAGCCTCAAACTTAGCAATCCTCCTGCCTCTGCCTCCAGAGTGCTGGGATTACAGGCATGAGCCATCATGCCAGGCTTCATACGTATGTATTTAGATTTATTTGCTATTCTGTGTACATGTGCTTATACACATACATACACACAGAGTAAATCATAGTTTACACAGATTTTTTTTTTCCACTGAGAACAAGGAAAGTTGAAGACACAGGAAAAAATACTGAAATAATATTTTCTGAAAAATTTGAACCAAACCTGTAGGTCAGCTGAGAGGTGATAACTGTATTTCTGTGTTCCGTTTACGGTTACGATAGGAATTGTGCTCCACAGACTCATTCTGAGGGCTTGATCATCGACAGCAGTGCTCCGAGCGGGCATCCGGGGAGGGGATCAGGCCTTGAGGCAGCTGCCGGCAGAGCTGAGGGACGACTGGAGAAGAGGCCCCGCCGGAAACAGTGATCCCTGGGACGGGGCCTTCGAAGGCAGCGCGTTACCCCAGCCGCTCCTCTCCGGTTCTTTCCTGCTTCCTGGCTGCCGTGGTGCGATGGCTTCCCTTGGCCTGCCCTTCCATCGTGGTGTTTCTGCCTTGCGCCTAACGATGAACTCGACAAAACCCTTTGTACTGCAAGTTGTGTCTATTAGGCAGTTAGTCCCAGCAATGGAAAGTTGACAGACACACGTGTCATAAATATGTTAGTACGTTTTGTGTTGCTACAACAGAATGTTACAGACTGAGAAATTGATAAGCCAAAAGGATTTAGGTGACTCACAGTTCTTGAGGCTGCAAAGTCCAAACAGCTTGTACCGGCATCTGGTGAAGTGCCCGTGCTGTGGCAGTGCCGGAGGACACAGGCCCAGCCGAGGCCTGGCACTTGCTTTCCAGGCCACTTCCTGATCTGGCATTCAGTCCGTGCACGGAGGTTCACGCCTCACTAACTAATCACTTTCTAAAGACCACACCATCAAAATGGTAATTTAAATGTCCACATGAAATTTGACTGAACACAGAAACCACAGAACAATGAAGTTCTAGAGATAGCTGTGATGTTTGAATTTTTTTAATTTTAATTTTTATCTTTATTGATACATTGTATAGACACATCATAATCACACTCAATGTTGGGAATTTGTACCAGTTTATGAAGCAATTTAATTCTCATTTTTTCCTGTTCCCCTACCCACCCCACAACCCCCATCCCCTAAATATATAAGCTTTGTTTCCCTTTTTTATTACCATCACATTTTTTCTGTACCCCTCATTATTCACTCCCCATTTCCCTTTGAATATTTTCTGTTTCACAATATCCATCATGCATTCCAGAACTCATTAACATCTTCAGTTTCTCATACCAGCGAACGGATATGATATCTATGCATCTGTGACCTATTTTTTTCACTTATGACTATGTCCTGAAGGTACATCCATTTGAGTATAAATGTCTCAAACTTATCATTCGTTAATGCAGAGTAATGCTTCATTTTAAAGAAAAACCACATCTTTATTCAGTCTCAAGTTAATGGGCATTTGGGTTGTTTCCAAGATTGAGCTATCACAAACTGAGCTGCTATGAACATGGGTGCACATATGTCACTATGATATGATTCTTTTAATTCCTTTGTGTATATTTCTAGCAGGGGAATAGCAGGGTCATGGCGACCTGTACTCCTAGTTTGTTTAGGAACCTCCACACTGACTTCTGTAGAGGTTGTACCAGTCTACATTCCCACCAACAGTGGAGAAGTGTTCCTTTTTCTCCACAGCCTCACCAGCATTTCAAGATAGCAGCTATTCTTTGTGGAGTGAGATGGGATCTTAGTGTTGTTTTCATCTGCATCTTTTGAATGACAAGCAATGCTGAGCATTTCTTCTTGAATTACTTTTTGTTAGGGGTTAGCAATTAGTCAAGTGCTCGAGAGACAGAGTGTAAACAACAATTCTTAGAGCAAGCACAGTTTCCAGTTGTCATTAATCTTTGCCAAGACTGATAAATGACAGCAGAGAACTAATTACATGAAGCTTTATAGACTCAGAAAAGAGGTCCCAGGATTAAAACAGGACGTAGGCATCAGCAGGCCTCAGTACTGTGCTCTGTTCATTCACACTGCTTACATCTAATTGTAAAAACAAATGAACATTCAGATATTCCAGAGCCTTTCTAACCTTTAAGAATACTCTAGTTTTGTATCATCGGCATTAATCTAAATGATGGTGACAAATGATGATTAATGATGATAGTTAAGTCAATTTCAAACTGACTCTACAGGAAAGTGTATTAAATATAAAATCTGTGACAGCAATTGACTTTCCTGCACCTGAATGTGTGTAAGATGGACTTTTCCCATTAATATTCAAAATATTCAGGTTTGTTGGAATTTTTAGCAAGTTATAATGTTTTCTGAAAAGAATGATTTGTAGTCTTCTATTAGCTAGAGATACAGAAAATCAGAGCTTTTCTATTAGTTTCATCTCCTAAATAAGACAAAAATTAGAATTTTTTGGGCCAGAGATTTAGCTCAGTGGTTCTGGCATCTGCCTTGCAAGCGTAAGGTCCCAAGTTCGATCCCTGATAACCAGATACAATGTTGGGCATGGTGACTCACGCCCACCAGCCATCAATACCACATACCACAGTGCCAGGTGTGGTGGCTCACACCTGTAATCTCAGCACTTGGGAGGTAGAGGCAGGGGGATTGCTGAGTTTGAGGTTTGCCTGGGCTCCATAGTGAGCTCAGGGCTGGCCTGAACTACAAAGTGAGACCCTGTCTCAAAAAAAAAAAAATTAGAATTTTTTTCTAGAGTATATTATTCAGCCTAAGCTTTCATAGCAAAATGCCATAGTTTGTGTAGCTTAACCAGCATAAATTTATTTCTTGTATTTCTAGAAGCTGACATGTCCAGTTAAACACATTAAAAATATATGTGTCATTCCGGGATTTCCTCTCTGGCTAATAGGAGGCTGGTGCCATCTCACATATGTTAAATGATTTCTTGGTATATTCTACTGGGGAAAGAGAGAGAAAAGCTCTCCAGTATTGCTCCTCATTTTGGGAGGATCCCACACTAATGACTTTTTAAAACTCTAATTATATCCCAAAGAGTCCATTAAATATCAATTTATTAGAAGCACGAATTTGAGTTCATAGTGTAGAATAATTAGTATAGCCTCAGATTTTAATCTGGGGATAAATCTACCTCATAAATTCACAACATCATGAAATGACAACTACTCTTAGGTCAATGATGGTACAACTTTTCCTCCATGATTTTTTTTTTTTTTCAAATTCTCCTTTGGATCCCCAGAGTTCTTCACTAATGGAGATCATGGTTTCTTCCCTCATTTGTACTGAGAGATTGAGATTTCAAGTCTGGTTGTTATGATAATGAACACCTGGTCTACCTGTTATGATTACTCTTAGGGCTACCAGGCCCAAAGTGGGATCCTAGGTCACTGGTTGAAGCTGTGCCTCACCCAGGCTCATGATCTCAGTACCAAACACCCAGGCTCACCCCCACCCCTCAGTGACCTGTGATGTTGGATTCCAAATCAAAACGGGGCTCCACAGAACTTGTGCCCTGAGGGAAGGTGCCCGTGCATTAGCTCCCTTCAGCAGGAGAGGCAGGACAGCCTTGGGCCAGGGTGAGAGGCGAGCAGAGATGGCGCAGCCCAGGCTTGGGTTTCCTGTGCAGGAAGAATGGAGATGTAGGAAGAGAGGCTTGGGCATCCTGTTCCTTGATTATAGTTCGGTTTTGCCTTTACAAGTGCTTTTTTTTTTTTAATTTGTGGGCCATCATTCATTTATATTACTTCGCTAATATTTTCCTCACAATTTTTAGGCCTGACTCCAATTTCCCACTCTCAGAACCCTTTGGCTGCCCACTTAGGGGAACTCCTAGCATGCTGCTATCTAGCGTTCTCCGGCTTTGAGGCCCACCAGCCCACTCAGCACTGCCCACTCCCGCCCCAGCGCCGTGGCACACACACGCCCTCCGGCCCCGCCGCACAGCGACTTCCACCGCGAGAGTCGGTTTGGGCGCCGGTTCTGGGTGGTCACGTGACTGGCACGCGCTCAGGCCTTGAAGGCCAGGCTTCTTCCGGTGGGCAAAAGGCTTGATTGGAATGTTTTCAGTTTGCCGTATAATGAGTCTTAATAAATCTCCAGCTATGTCCGGAACTGCCTTAAGAGATTATGTTTGTAGTAAACATCATTCTGGGAACAGAGTCCTGGGACCCGGAGGTCAGATAAGATACTGAGCTTTCTCTTCTCCTTTTGTGTGTGGTGTGGTTGGTGCTGTGTGCACTTTGATTTGTTCCTACAATGCAATAGCTGTATTTTAAACAAAGAGAAATCTCATCTCTTAAGACCTGTTAAACACTCTACATGATACAAATTTCCTAAAGCAACTACTAGACTCTGAGTGTGTGTGTGTGTGCTGTGGTGATGGTTTAAGGCTACAGATGCATCTCTACAACAGTGAAGGCAACTATTAACCTAGTCCCTAAGCATTTTAACCCAGGCAATATAAAGAGCCTTGGAATTCAGAATTTGCTATAATTATTGCAATAAAAATAATGAAGGTCACTTAAAAACTTCCTGTCTTGTAATGGTATGCCCTTGAATACCAGGAACTTAATAAGGGATAATAATCATGATTAGGATAATGATAATCACTTCAAAATCAGGAAAGTATGTTTTAAAAGCCTAAAGTGAGCTTCCTGCTGAGATGATCAAAAGGATTTTCTAAGGCCAAGTTGAGAGTTGAATTTCTACATAGTCCAATTAACTTCACACAGAGAGGAGAAGAAAAAAAACTTACATGACCCCATGGCTCTCTCCGCCCCGTGTAGCAGGCACAACAGTCAGCAGCGTAATTACTGGGCACCGATGCCCTCAGAATTGGCAGCTGTGAACTACTGGCAGGGAACGCCACTGACCAAACGTAAAGCTTGGGTAAAGGAGTGTGGGGAGGATGACACAAGCCACAGACACTGGCAAAGCTTTAAAAAATCTCTCCAAACAAAATCATCTGTTGCAACGACGATGCTATATTATCTTGTAATAAGTCTTAATGGGAAAATATGTTAATGTGGCTCCACATCCTGACTCTATCTCATGGGCCTAAGACATCCTCTCCCATTCTCTTCACAAAATCGAGTTAAGTCTGATGGTGACAATCCTCTCATGATTCTGGTACAATCCACAAAGCTCTCCAGAATCAACACCAACAGAGATATTTGACTTCTCCACTCCGTCCTGCCCAGGCTCACTCTTGAGCCCTGCTCCCCGGGCCTCGGTACTATACCCTAAACAAGGTATTAATGTTAAATGGCTTTGTTCATGTGAAATAATTGTTCACCTCTAGTCTCACTGTAATTAACTTCATTAGTAGCCACTACATTACTTTGCCTAATTTCACAACCACATCTTCCCTCATTTCATTTAAAAAATGAACTTATTCCCACTGTTTCCTTCCAGCAGTTCACTGCCTCCAGGGTCATTGCCCATGATAAATAGACATGACCATTTAAGGGCCGGGCATGGCGATGCGCACCTGGACCCGGAGTTCTGGAGCTGAAGCAGAAAGGTCACAATTTTAGCTCAGCCTGGGCAACCTCGTGACTTAGAGAGAGCCTGGCCCTGCCAGAAACACGAAAAGAAATATAAAAGGGCTGGTACGTCACCCTGTGCAGTGCCTTGGGTTCAGTCCTTAATACTGCAGAAATGAATAAATAAATACAATTTAACTGTTATGGTGTGCTGTGACTAGTTAAAATTTTTATGTAACTGAACTTTTTGTAGCTCTTTTGAAGTTATTGAATGAGATATGAGATAAACATGTACATGTCAAACATTCTGCAAGCCATATATATATATATATATACACACCACAGTAAGAATTTTTGTGAACTGAACATTCCTGTGTATTTATAATTACCACATATATCCAGGATATCAAGGACCAGAGTGTTTCCAGCAGGACAGAGGCTAACCGTGGAGCACCTTATTGCAATCCCTACTTCTACAGCACACAATAGTACCTGAATATCCCACAGGCTCAGATCTTTGTGGAGTCTGTTGGTCTGTCCTCCATCCAGTTCTTCACTCTAAAACATTTGCATCGTGGTGATTTTCTTCGGGTTGAAGGATTTCACCAAGTTGTGTGAATGTTGGGTCACTTTGTGAATGTGTGCATGCTGGGTATTATGTTAGATTGAATGAAATTTCAAATGTGTTTTTAATAATTTTTGTCACTAAGTCCCTAGAAATTAGATGGAGGAGAAACAGAAAAAAAAAAGTAGATAGAAGGAGAGGAAGAAAACACAATTTCAAAGTTAGGTTTCTAGGAAAAACTGCAGTTTGAAGATTAGCTTTTTTCCTCATTTGGGCGTCAGGGCCCCACAAACATGGTGCATGAGAAGTTCACCCCAGTGGGTTTGACGTTTTACTGGTATAAATTCACCACAATTTATTTCTTATGATTTTAATTCTTGCTATTCAAAGTCAGTGTTTTTTCTTCTTAATTGCTAGAGGTGATTGGTTTTTCTTTTTCTCTCTCATTGATTTAAATTGCAAATATCCTAAAATATTAATTTCAAATAAACACCTTAAAATGTGTCCATTATTTCCTGGTCCTTTAAAAATTCTATCATCTATATAATTTTTCCCCTTGATTCTGAAATAACTTCTTAGCTTGATCTCTTAAAGTTTCTCTATTTCTCAGCTATGTGTAATTTTTTGCAGTTGTTTTATTTGTATACAAATAATTAAGTTCTTCATTTGTTAGATTTATTACCGCCTATCTTTGCTTTATGACGTCCTATTTTTATTTCAGTGGTGGTTACTTATTTTCACTCTTTCCCTTGAAAGTTCTTTTGTAATTTTCTTAGTAGCTGTTGTCTTTCAGTAGACCCTTTCCCTGTTGTGACTGTGGTGACAGCAGCCGATCTAACACTTCCTGACCTTGGTCTCCGAGATCCCTGAGCAGCTGTAGCTCTTTACCTGTGGAATGACTTGGGCGGAGGCTCATTCGTGAGCGTCCTCTCTGGGACTGGCTGCTGTCGGGATGGCCTTGCCCGCAGCCAGCACAGCCGCTTTCCAGGCATCCACTCTTCCTTATACTTTGTTTTTGGTCCTTTCTACTTAGACGCAGATGAAAACGATTTTAGCGTGCTGGGTTTACATTTAAAAATTTTTACTCTATTTTTGATAATAAAAAATTAACTGCAAAATATCTGCACAGTATCTGACACACCTTAGTTTTCTGACAAGTCTCTGTTGAACGGAATTGAATAATACAGATCCAGATAATTAAATTTGATATGCACAGAAGTTAATCCTTGATGAAATGTATCCTTTTCAGAATCAAACAATCCTCCATTACTATTTCCAATGTATACACATTCTCAGCCTAAAATATGTCATCTGTTTAGTTGATTTAATAACAGAGTAGACATTCACCGATCTTCTAAGCACAGAATCTAGGCATCAAATCCCTCTCCACGAAAATTACAGCTAACAATCATTTATTATCACTTTCAAAACCACCTATACCTTAGAACAGAAACTCTATACATTTTGGTATGTCTTTTTTTCATTAAAATCGTAGATATTATAAATTAACAGCGGACACTACCTGAAAATGGGGCTCTGTTTTCTCTGCTGATTCACTTTTAGGGCGTGGCCAAGATGTTACAGGCGCCGCCGCGACCGCTGCGCCCACCAGGAAACGTTTCCCGACGACCGCGGTTCACCCTCCTCTTGTTCCACAAGTTCCGTTATAGCCTTTGCCCCAGAGTAATAGAACGTGACCTAAAGATACAACCTCAAACGGCTGGCTTTTGAAATGAACTCTGAAGTTAACCTTTTTTTTTAGAAGTCATCATTTCTTGAAGTATCTGAGCAATTTAGTGTTATTATATCGCTATCTCCAGAAAAGCAGGTATTAATCTAACTGGTATCCAGAGGCCCTTTTCTCCTTCTGTTATATCCCAGACAGTGTAAGCTGAGAAAAAGGTTAGCCCGGTTCAAGAATCCTGCACTGGTGCTTTATAGACCTGCTCAAGTACTTCCTCTGGCACTACAGCTAGCTGTATTTTTTAATGTTTATTTCAGGACTCTGACTTCTCCTGGTTACATTCTGTATATTTATTTGAGGGCAGAGAATTTCCCTAAATGCTATTTGCTTAGTGAAATACTGGCACCAGCCTTAGGCCTGATGTGCTTACAAAATGACTTTACATGCTATGATGTCTTCTAAAACTATGTTATTTAAATACAGTGTAAAGAAGCTCAAGGCAATTGAATAGTACTGCCACTCCATCTCAGAACCATCCTGCATTTCAATTCCTTCGATACCAGGTAGTTCACTTGGGAGGAAAGCTACGCAAATTTGTGTCTGCGTCTCTTTTCCTGTCCGCCAGTTCGACTCCACTCAGGGTATTTCACTGACTGCAGAGCGCTTTCTCGACTGCTGACAAGCCTACTTTGAACGGGTAGTTTTGTTTTTAAACAAGCGAGGGCATCTTTATTGGAATGAGAATTAACTGGCTTAACGTCACAGCACCCTACAGCGTCACTGCATCTCTGCCGGAGAGCCTCGCTTCCCTAACCTCCACCGTCGTGAGGGAGGTGGTCTGAGAGACAAACAACATGCTTTTGCAAGATAAAGGGCATTGGACAGAAAAGATTATTATTCTTAATTTAGTTTTGGTGGAGGCTCTGAAAAATTTATTCTTAAGGAATCATTTTGAGGAAACTCGCAGTCTAACCACACAGTGTTACATTGAGATCCATTCTAGGAAAATAGGTCGTTTCTGACTCAACTTCTTATTTGGGTTCAGTTTTTCCCTAGTAGGGTGAGTAGCTAAAGTGGAGAAAGAAAATCGTCCACATGATTTTCTTCAAAGTAAGGGTCTAAAAAGAATTGCCCTCGGGATCAACTCAAACTCCTATGTAATATTTTTCACCAAGATAAGGGTGATCAAACAGCTGAATGTAGAAGATTAAGCCATATTATCTTTTAAGGGAATTGGTTATTTTTTTTTTTTTTGAGACAGGGTCTCGCTTTGTAGTTCAGGCTGGCCCTGAGCTCACTATGGCACCCAGGCAAGCTGCCGCGAACTCAGCAATCCTCCTGCCTCTGCCTCCCGAGTGCTGGGATGACAGGTGTGAGCCACCATGCCCAGCACTGAGGTATATGGTATTGATTGTTGGTGGGCCTGAGTCTCCATGCCCAGCATTGTATGTGGTTACCAGGGATTGAACTCAGGACCTTGCGCTTGTGAGGCAGGCGCCGGAACCACTGAGCTAACCCTCCGGCCCAGGAATTGGTTATTAAAAAGTGCTGCAAGATGAAAGATTAATGAATGTTATACACTATTGAAAATCATGTAAAATTAGATATTCGAATGCTATGTAAAAGTAAAAGAGGGCCAGAGATTTAGCTCCTGATTATTATGAATGAGTATATTTATATTAAAAACAAATTAATTATGGTAGAATTTAGAATATTTACGAACAAAAGTGAAATTCTTAGGTCATGGGCATATCATATGTTTTGAAATGAGCCATCACTACAGAAATGTGGACATATAACATATTTGTAAAAACTGAGTCAAATACTTTTATTATGCAAGGAAGAAAAGGAAGGAAAAAGGGATGAACAAATGAACTAAAATGCATTATATATGTGTACCAACTCCCCACAAGGAGGGCAAACATTATGTACTATCAGCATGTACTACCACAGAATCAAAAAAATTCACTGAAGAAATCTGCAAAGAGGCATGTTTTACTGCTCCCGTTAGTAAACAGTAGATAGCGCTGTGTTGTATTAAAAATGTAATAATGATATGCTCTGGCAATAATATCTCTAACAGAATAAGTGGTTGCTATCAGGTTGATAGAATGCTCTACTGCAGTAAGAACGGTGGATAAACACACTTCTCTACATAGACATGGACATTTATGCTTGAACAGCTAACTGGTTTAATCTCTGTACAGGATATTTTAGTAGTATCTATGAAATGACAAATGGATATAGCCTAGCTGTAACCTTATGAATGAAACACAGCTTGTGAATCACATAGAATAGAAGACATTTATATACTCACCAGTAGGCAGCTGGGTAACCCGCACAAACACCCTCTCATCATCAATAAGATTGGGGATTTAATTATGTACCGCCATGACTAATACCTGTGATGTGTTAATAAATCGAAAAGTCAGTGGTACTTTAATATGCCTGAGAGTCAATTTATGTACAGACAAGATTGTTTGGGGCTCAGTGTTTCGGAGGATCTGGCCAGGAGCTGGCGGCCCCAGAGCGTTGGGCCCGGCCCTGGGCACTGGTGGAGCCAAGTCACCTGCCTTGTGGCTGGGCTGAAAGGAAGAAAAGGCAGAGAAAGCGGCCCTGAGTGTGCGGGTCCCACCTGAGGGGCTGCTTCCTGCGGCCGGAGACTCGCACGGAGCCACATCTAAACGTTCTGCCACCTCCCAGGGCGCAGTGCTTGGGAATCAAGGTTTAGCACATGAGCCTTTGGGAACCTTTACTCTCCAAATATAGAGAACAAGGAAAACTATGTAGGACATTTGATGTGCAAAAAGGAGTGTTGAGAGGCTATTTGTTCTTCACTCTTAAAAAAAGTTCTAAGAGTAAACAAAAATGTTGAGGTTACTTTACCCCAGAGAAAGAAACTATTTGAAAGTCAGGTAAGGTTGGAAGCAAAATCAGTTATTAAATATTTTTCAAGTTTAAATGTTGGGATTATATGATTTTCAGGCATGCTAAAATATTAAAATCAGAAAACTATAAATATTGAAAATACAGTTAATTTTCATAAATTTGCAGTCAGTTTTTATAGAAAAATGTGATACTAGTAGCTACCTGAAGAGTAAGGCTGTGGAGCATGAGGAGGCAGGGGAATAAAGAGGGGAAAGTCATAGTTTGAAGGTAAAAAGGAAAAAATGGAAGTAAAGCTTATGTATACTGGGCAGGTGGAAGGAGGGCAGGAAGAAAGGAAGGGGAAGGGGAAAAATAAAAATCAAGATATATCATGTACAGGTACAAATTCTCAGCCATGAGTGTGATCATAATGTATATCTAAAATTTACCAATAAACTCAATTAAATAAAAGAGTATGAGCAGGAAGGAGACTTATTTTTATGATATGTACTTGGAGACATTTTGTAATTTGTCTTTGTGTCTATCACATCTATTAGTAATCCCCTGAATAACTGGTGACATATTTCCAACTACTAAATGGAGTAAATCTCTATCAGAACACAATTAAGATTAGACTCCTTAAAAGAATGTAAATAAAGTTTTCATGTAGAAATAAAGAGATAAATACTTGGGGAAAAATGTGACATCTCAGAAGAAAAAAGAACGTCAACACAAGAACAAAATGAGATCCTTTTTCTACATCACTTAGGTAACAATTACAACAACTTGAGACTATAAGGAGATGACAGACTGAGACTCTTTCAAACAGAAAAAAAATTCAACTGTTCCATAGTAATTGGATACTGGGAAATAATATCAGGGCCTCCCAAACAATTTAATCCGGTCTTTTAAATACAAGGGGAAAAAAAGTCTTATTAAATTTTGCTCAAGGAAAGAGAAAAATTGTACAAAATGTGGAAGTGTCAAGTTAGACTTCACAAGGTCAGGAGTCAGCTTGGCATTTCGTTACTCTTACTGGACCTGAAAACCTTTCTTTCCCAGCTTCCCTGCTATATTTGTGTCTCTTTCTGCCCAGACTGCCCCGCCCATCAGGTAATACACTGCTTATTGTCCAGAGGAAAATGATGGAAGAGCTTAGGGATCAAGTTTATGGGTCTATGATAGAAAGAGTCGTATTAACGCCGTCCATTTCATGCACCAGTTGTGCCTGCTCCAGGGCTCTCTTTGCCTGTGGCAAGCAGGACATGAAGTGGGAGGATTACTTTGTCCAGTTAGACCAGAAAGTCTGATGAATACAGGAAAATTATAGCAACAAAGACTTACACAAAGTTTGAACACATTGTCATTTGCCATGACTGGGCTGACTGTAACTTTACATGGGCAGAGGCTCATTCCAGCTTATCATTTCATTTCATTTTCTCCATAAAATTCTGGATTTTGAAACAATAACAACATGCACCTTAAAAACACTATAATAGATATGTCTTACCTGGTTGGACCTTCCCTATTCTGTAGCCAAAATTTCTGTGCTACAAGTAAGTGACTCATGAAACTCCTTGTACATCATTCAAAATGGTCTTTAAAGCCAAGTGCAGCAGCTCGTGCCTGATATTTCAGCACTGTGCAAAGTCAAAGAGCGTTTGAAGTTGCCTATTCTAGGAAATTCAGTGACTTAGTGAGACTCTGTCTTGAAATTACAAAAAAAAAAAGGATTGGGATGTAGCTCAGTGTAAATCTTTGACATTGGGCTCAGTCCCTAATACAAAAACTCTGTTTTTTATTAGATGATATTATAACTAGATATATGCTATGAATACACATGGAATTTTCAGAATAGACCTACAAAGTTTCAAGAATTCTTCACATCAGATAAATTAAAATCACGTCACAATTATAAGAATATATTTGAATTTGGCTATACCTTCAATCATACATAAAATTTTACTTTTACTCCTTCTATACTTCATTTTTGATGTACAATTCATATATTTTGTGTCATCTATCATTCACATATCTTGTGTAGTTATTAATGCTTTTAATTGTCTTTTAAATTTTTCACTAGAACATAATAAAAAAGTGATTTATAAACCATGAATGAAGTAACTGTAGTATTCTGTTTTGGTTTGCCTGTTTATCAAGAAGTTTTATACTTTCCAAGGCTGAGATACTGGGCTTTACTGTCCTTTGGTTTCACATTGAAAAACTCCCTATAGCATTTCTTGGAAGGCAGACATCCTGGCAGTAAATTCTCTCAGCTTTCGTTTGTGAGGGTAAATCTCTGTATCTCCTTCATATTCTTGACTGGTGGGTTTTTTTCTTTGAACATCTTCAGTTTATACCACCCCATCACATTCTCCTAACATGCAAATTTTCTGCAGAGAAATATAGTGATAGCCTACCAAATCTCCCTTATATGTGATATGTTTCTTTTCTCTTGCTACTTTGAACATTATGTGTATTGATTAGGTAATATTGTAAGCTGATGTGCACCATGACTGACTTTTTGATTATTTGATCCTAATTGTATCTTAATGTGGATTTCTTAGGATTCATCTTACTTTGATTTTTCAGGTATCATGAATTGGTATGCCAATTTCCTTTTTTGATTTGAAGAGATTGTGTTCATCCTTCATTTAAATAAGTAATTATACTTTCTTGCAGTCTTGTAGATCTATGCTATCCACAGAAAGACTCTAATTTCTTTGTTCTTAGGTGTTCAAGATGTTAAACTAGGCCAGTTTCATCAACCAGTAGAGAAAGACACACCAGTCTCTCAGGTGGCAGCCACAAAAGGTGAGGATGTATAACATAGATTTCACTTCCTCTTTTTCTTCAAATGAGAACCTATGAGCCAAATCAAACTCATCCCTGAACCACTCTGGTTTGTGAAAGGAGATGATGGGGCTAAACGGAAATTTCTTGCCCATTTCATTGTGACTTTTCTGAGTCTGTGGTTCCTTTAGGTACAGCAACTCCTTAACTGGATTCTGGCTTCCTAGGATGAGTACTTCAACATGCATGTCAGTGTTAAATCAATAAATCTTTGGTAGAATAAATTTTAGAGGCTACTTTGCTCTCTCTTGAATATGATACCCCTGATAGAGCTTTTAGAACATGATAAATGCATACATCATTTAGTAGACTTGTTATTTCTTATACTAGACATTTTTTCCATCTAACATATACTGGTTTTCTAACGTCTGAGGCCCAATATTCAACACCGTAACTTAGAGGAGTGGCTTACTTAGCTAACAGCTGATGGATAGTTGACTACAAGATAAAAACATCATGACAAGAGGGCATCAAGGAAGAAGCTACTCAACCCATGACAACGAGGAAGAGAGGAAAGAGAAGGAGGAGATGTGAACGAGAATACAGATGTCTGGGCCGTTTCCCAGGGACCTACGTCTGATGGCCAGAAGCCACCTACGAATGAATGAGACCTGGGAGGGACATTTTAGACCCAAATCATAGCAAAACACCACAGTCAATCTGCCCTTCCTCTGTACAAACAGGACTTGGAGAACTGAGTACAGTGGAGTGTAGCAGGTGGACACTGTGTTGGAGTGAGTGTCACAGACATCATGTGCAGCAGCCCGGAGGCTACGGGCCTGGAGGGGTTTGCGGAGAAACAAAAGGAACTAAGGGCAAAGAGGGGCAGGATAGTTTGACGTAAAAAGAAACTCAGCCCTGAGCCGGAGGATTAGCTCAGTGGTTCCAGCGCCTGCCTCACAAGCGCAAGGTCCTGAGTTCAGTCCCCAGAAACCACATACAGTGCTGGGCGTGGAGACTCACGCCCACCAGCCATCAATACCACACACCACAGTGCCAGGCGAGGTGGCTCACACCTGTCATCCCAGCACTCGGGAGGCAGAGGCAGGAGGATTGCTGAGTTCATGGCGGCTTGCCTGGGCACCATAGTGAGCTGAGGGCCAGCCTGAACTACAAAGCGAGACCCTGTCTCAAAAAAAAAAAAGAAAAAGAAAAAGAAACTGAGCCTAGTAAGTGTTGTATATCACACTTATAACAATTATTCCATCAATAACTTGTAACACATTGTATTAAAACTTATAGTACTCTATAAAATGTTGACCACTTTTAGAAATTTTTCAATTTTTGAGGTTTATTGACCAACCAGAGATGAAAGAAAAGGTGAAATTCAGAAAAGAAGAGAAGGCACATTTTTTCTCAAAGGAAAAGCAATCATTGGAGTCATAGAACAGAGAAAATATTTTAAATCAAAGGAATAAAACTGGGAGTACTAGGGAAAAATTACCAGAAAGCAACTTAGTTTTTATGTAAACAACATGGCTCTGGTTATACTTGTAATGGCTAGATTTAGTGCAAAATTGAAATGTGTTTTCTCATAAGGTGCTGAGTTTCTCATCAGAGGAGTTTTTCCAACAGGGTGTCATGCTGGCAGATGGAGCTAGAAGATCCCAGAGACGCTTTTGAAGTAAGTTTTAGATTAGACACAGTGCCACTAAAGTAAAATATGAACTTTAGTAGTATTTTCAACCTCTGCATCTTCGCTTATCTTATAAACACATAAATGACTAGATAGTTCAGCTGCTGAAATGAGTTCCCACAAGTTTCTAGAAAGCAATTTTTAAAATATGCTAACTCCTTCTAAGTTACATTTTTATGAATTCTAAGTAAGTTAAAAAACTCAATAGGATATTGTCAAAATTTAAATAGCTTTTATCATTCTATTTTCATTTGATTAACTTTTGGCAGTAGACACCAATTCTTTAGCCAGAATTCAAACAGGATGAGAAGTTTTAACATTTCCCTCCCATTAGCGTTCTACTGTTAACAGAGCCCAGCGAGTTAAATTTCGGGTGGTGCAGTGTGCTTTGCATAAGATAGCAGAAATCTTCCGTATTAAGGAAGTTATTTAGAAGGCAGCATATGATATCACTAGTGTATTATCTGGTGACTAGTCTCTTCATTTTAGAGAAAATGAGATAAATAATTATTAAGTTAAACAATTGTTTGGGAGTGGAGCTGATGAAACAAAGGGGATTTTGAAGGAATAAAATAAATCACAATCATGAAATGGATGGCAGGTCTTCTAAAAACCAAAAACTCTAATATATCTTCTGAAAGGAAGTTGCTGCTTACAGATAACCTACAATAGATCAGTTAATTCCACTGACTGCAAAATTATCGTTTTCCTCAAACCAGTTATTGGCGCTGGTTCCT
>PVIC010011170.1:0-41917 GCA_004025085.1 Thryonomys swinderianus
AGGGTTCTTTTCACTGTTGCTAGAAGGAAGAATCACACAAACCAGTCACACATTCTCCCACGATGCAGCAGACTGTTCATTATACAGACCGGCTTTACAAAAAGGGAAACTGAGGTCCAGGGAGAGTGATCAAGAAGGCGGGTTCCCGGCCAGCTGTTAAGGTTCACATCTGTAATCCCAGCACATGCCATGAGCTCAAGGTCAGTTTGGACTACGTGGGGAGGCTCTGTTTTAAGAAAAGAAAGAAAGAGCCAGGTGTGGTGGCTCACACCTGTCATCCCAGCACTCAGGAGGCAGAGGCAGGAGGATTGCTGAGTTCAAGGGTTGCCTGGGCTACATAGTGAGCTCAAGGCCAGCCTGAACTACAAAGCAAGACCCTGTCCCCCCCCCCAAAAAAAAAAGGAAAGAGAGAGAAAAAAAAGAAAAGGAAGAAAGGATGGGTTTGAGCATCACATGCCTGGGTTCGAGTCCCATCTTGAACAATAACAAATGGTGTGAAGCTGGGCCAGGTCACTTGAATACCCTCAGCGTGTGCTCATCAGTAGATGAGGTCAATGTCTAACTCCAGTGCTGGCTGGGAATTTTCAACTTTGAGGAATATGATCATGGCTTGTTGTTTACACAAGGAAATATTGAGGCCAGGTATGGTAGCACACACCTGAAATCCCAGCTACATGGGAGGCTGAGGCAAGAGGATCACAAGTTCAAGACCAGCCTGGGCAACTCCGTGAAGCTCTCTCTCAAAATGAAAGGGACAAGGCTCTAGGCAAGGCATCTGCCCAGCACTCACGAGGCCCTACATCCAACCCCAGAACCCACAAAGATCATATTTTTAGTAGTATGTACCAGAACATGTCAGAGTGAAATGACCTGATATGTGAGATTTCTTCTTCTTTTTTAAAAAATTCAGTACTGGGAATTCAAATTCAGAGCTTTCACAGTGAGTTAAATCCCCAGCACCATGCCTCCCTCTCTCGCTTTTTTTTTTTTTAAACAAAGTTTCATTATGTAGTTCAGACTGGCCTTGAACTCACTGTGTAGCCCACATTGGCCTCGAATGTATAGCAATCCTCCTGCCTCAGCCTCCCAAGTGCTGGGATGACAGGCGTGTGCCACCATGGCCAGCCTCCGCCACTTCTTTTTGAGACAGCAGGTCTTTAAATAGCTGTTTCCCAGGCTGGGTTCAGACTTACAATCCCCTTCAAAGTGCTAAGATTGCAGCAGTGTGCTGCCACACCTTCTTGGAAATTTTCTATTAAAAAGAAAAAAGAGAGAGAGAGAGAGAGAGAGCCTCTGGGTGAGCTTTTCTGAGGCTCCCCTGGGCTCGCAGGGGTGTTCAGCAGAAGCCCACGAACGCGGTCGCTGTTCTCACTGTGATTCCACCAGCCTGTGCTGCCCAGCCAGGCAGAGCCGAGCCGAGCCGAGCCCGGGCTCCTGGGCCGGTCACCGTCAGCAGTCAGGACGCTGCCGAAGGTCAGGCCAAGGCGGGAAACTCGGAAACAGCCTGTTACCCAGGTTAGGCCTGGAGTCAGCGATCTGTTCCCGAAGTCCCTTCTCGGGGGTCAGTAAATACATCACGTCCAGCTGCCAGGCCTGCTCCCAGCCCTCGTGAACTGCAGCCACAGCCCCAGGTGGCAGCGGGTGGGGAGGAGAAGCGAGGTCTCCCTGCAGGTCGGCGCTGCCACTTCCGTCACCTGGCACCAGGCGGCGCCGTGCAGCAGGGGCTGCGGAAGGGGCCCTGGTCCTGCGGGACAGGCCGGGGGCTAGTGGGTCGTTCCTAAGTGCAGCGAGCTCCTGCCCCGCCCTGCCCCCACAGCGCGAAGGGCTTATTTCCACCTGCACTTTTATTTATAATAAACTGCTTTAAATCGTTTGTTTTTCACCACAAAAGCAGCTCATGGTCGGAACATGCAAGGTGCCAAGCCTTCCTGAGCCGGGAGCAGATGCCCTACACCCAGGCTGTGAGGCAGGGGGACGTCTCGGCCTCCGGCCCCTCTCCCGGGCGTCGGTCCAGAGGTCCGGGAGCCGCGGGCTCCCGGCTCGGGGCGCTCAGCCCTGCGCCCTGCTGGCCCAGGGGCGGGACGCGCGCTCCGCGCAGGGCGCGCCCACTTCTTGCCACCCACCGGCGGCTCCGCTGCGCTCCTCCGAGCGCGCCCTCCTCCTGCCGGCCGGCCCGGCTCTGCCCCCAGGGCCCGGCGACCCCCGCCCTGTCCCTGCAGCGCTCCCTAATTTCCCGGCTCCGGCTGCTCGGTGCGCCGGGGCACCGTCGGAACGGCCCGTGGGTGCCGCCACGGACCAAGACAGCCCTTCCCACGCTGGGGTGCAGACGCGCGAGTCTGTCCCGGCAGCAGAGAGACCTGAGTCCCGTTCTCAAATGCAGATCAAACCACAGAGCCAGGAGCCGGCGGCCGCGGTGGAGACAGAGGCCCCGGCTCTGTTCCGTGCAGCGGGCGCAGCGCCCAGTCCGGGCCTCCGGGAACCGGGCTGAGGGGGCGCCGAGAGGCAGAGGCTGAGAAGCAGGCTGACTGCGGAGGGCCTGGAGCTTTCTCAGAGCCTCGCTTCGGGCTCTCCGGAAACCTGTCCCAAGCCCCAGCCGCGGGACCCAAATCCATCTCAGAAGCAGTCGCTGTGGCCCGCCTGCGTTGGGCAAGGAAATCCCCACCGAGCCCAGCCGGAGTTCGGAGGGGAGTTTCTGGCCACAGCTCCAGTCCCACAATGAATCAGGATCGGTAGGGGCCCCCCAAAGCCTTTCCCATCCCTCCTCCCTGGCAGGGTGTCGGGACAGCCCCGTGGGGCGAAGGCTGGAGGGAAGACTGGGCGGTGGCTGCTCAGAGCAGGCATGTGCAGGGCGGGGCAGAAGGCACCAAAGCACCCACCTAGAGCAGGAAAAAATCCCCTGTTTTAAAAAGTTTTGTCACACCTGTCATCCCAGCTACTCAGAAAGACAGGAGGCCTGCAAGTTCAAGGCCAACCCGGGCAACATCGTGAGACTGTGTGAACGTAAAAACGTCTGGGCCTGCAGCTCAGCGTGAAGGCCCTGGGTTCAGCCCGGGGCGGCAGCCACAGTGCCACAGAAGAAAAAGTCACCTTCTCCCTCAGATGTGTCCTTCCCTGGGGCCAATTGTCAGGGGTGCTGGGAAAATTGTTTGTAATGGGCTTTTTGGTTTGGTTTGGTTTAGTCTAGTTGCAGGGCTGAGCTCCAGCCCATCCCGAGCTGCTGGACTCCAGCTCCTTCCGAAGCCCTGGGCTGGGGGAGAAAGAGGAGAGGGTAGGAGTTTTAAAATGATTCAGGCAAAAGACGCCGTTTGACCAGGAGGGGGAAACCCTCAAAGATGTCAGAATAGAGCAATGAACACAAACTAAAGAGCAGAACTGAGGAGGAAAACCACAGCCTTCGGCAGAGGTCCACCGGTGACCCCAAGCGCAGGGTGCACTTTCACCAGCAGCGCCACCTGCTCCGGGAACTCTGCCCCTAACCAGGCCCCGACAGATCCACCCGGAGGCCAGAGGCTTGGGTGCCCAGCGTCCCAAATGGTTGCTCGGCACTGTCTCCAAAGAAAAGGAAACAGAATGTTCCTTCCCCCAAACAAGAGTTAGAGCTTGCTTTTTGTTTGTTTGGTGTTTGTTTTGTCGAGACAGAATCTCACTTTGTAGTTCAGGCTGGTCTTGAACTATGTAGCCCAGAATGGCCTTGAACTCTTGGCGATCCTCCTGCCTCAGCCTCCCGAGGGCTGGGATTACAGGCGTGAGCTAGCATGCCCGGCTCAAATCAGAGGTTGGATCCCTCCACTTTAGGGATAGTGACTTGGACCTGAGCAACATAGCTTGCAGGGAGCTCCAGAGGGCACAAGGCTGTGGAAGAGCTTGGTACGGGAACAGGTAACCATCTGCACCCCCAAGACAACCTGCCCCATCAGAGCCCTGGAGGGGGACGCGCCCCTCACTAACCCCACGCAAGAAGGTCTCCCCAGGCTGCAGGGCGGAGTCATTCGGAGCCCTGAGCCCAGGGCTTGAGCTGTGTGACCTTGGGCAAGTCACTTCCTCTTTCTTAGCCACAGTTTCCTCATCTGTAAAATAGGGTGAAAAGACGTACCTCTCAGCCTGGTCGCCAAGACAGATGAGAAACAGGTGGGAGGCAACGTGAGAAGTGAGGCCCAGCACGGGTGTGTCAGACCTGCTGTCTGCCGGGCCCTGCTCTGCCCAGTAACAGGCAGATCTAAGCCGGGAGAGTCTCCGAATCAGAGGCTACACAGGTACCAGGTCTCCTGGCTCCCGGGCTGTCCCTGGGGCCCACTGTGCTGTCACCCGCGCCCGGCCTGGGGACTGCCTGGCCCAGAATCCCCCTCAGTCCGGGCCCCACAGAGGGGGACGCAGCAGGCCGGCTGTGTGAGCAGACATCGGTCAGCAGTGTCTGCGCCGCAGGCCAGGCTTGTTCAGACTCCCGGTTGGCTGTGCGGCCCCCAAGCTGGGCAGTGAATGGAGCAGGTCCAGCAGGCAGACACCAGCTCCGCTTTAGCCAGAACTCCGACCTTCTTGGGTTATTTTCACTAACAATAGTAATTCCTCCTCGTTAGCCTGTTGTGAAGACTGAACAAGATGACTGATGAAAAACCCTGTGTATACTACTGGTGGAAGCAGAGTTATGCAATTAATTTATACTGATTTAGCTGACACAGGACCATAAACTTTTAATTGCAAAGCTTTTGCACTGAGCTACATCCCCGGTTCTTTGTTGTTGTTTTATTTTGGGACAGGCCCTCAGTAAATCACTAAGTTGCCCAGGCTGAGCTCAAACTTGAGATCCTCCTGCCCCAGCCTCCCAGAGTGCTGGAATTACAGACATGTGTCACCACGCCTGTCTCAGGATTACCAGCTCTTTGAAGTTTGTTACAAACAGCAATTCATTTATTCCATTTCCAGGTAAGAAAATCAAAGCCCCGAGAGGTTACAGAGCCATGACCGAGACCCAGCCCTCTCCTTCCGACCTGTCTTGTCTTTTTCCTGCAGTCCGTGGTCTAGAAGAGCTGCACGAAGTGAGAGGGACTGATGTAAGAGCAAGCCCCGTCCTCCATCCTCTCCCTCCCAGACATAAGGGAGGTCCCTGCGCGTCCCAAGCGCCAAAGGGCCCTTTGCTGGTTGGGTTCCCTGGACAGCACTGGCCTCCCGACACCCCACCGTGCCATCCGCCATCGGCAGAGGTGGCCAGACCTTGGCCCAACACTCACCTCCAATCCCGCCGTGGGCTGGACGTCTGCGGCAGGATCAGCTGGGCCATGCCAGGGCAGACCACCCAAAAACCACAGGGGCTGCCCGAAGCCTCCCCCCGAGCAGGAGCACAGAGATGCCCGCAGCCTCCTCGGAGTGCCCGCTCTGCTCAGCCCCGCGGGGAATGGGCGCTCACTGCCTCTGACTGGCCCGGGCAGCCACGCTTGGCCAGCTCCGACTGGTAGACAGCTTCCTCCAGCCGAGATGAAATCTCCCCATGTAATTTCCTCCTATTAGTCCTGTCTCTGCCCTCGGGCCCCCAGGCCAGCTGTCCCAGCCCACAGACATCTGGAGACGGACATCTCGGGCAGGAGGGGTCTTGCTCAGCAGCACCTCCGCGGGTTGGCCCAGCTCAGCCCCACTGGCTGGGCGCAATAATAATAACTCATGGTACCCCCTGCTTAGCAACCACCTGTGCTGCCCAGGCCCTGTGCCCTGGCAGGAGCGCAGACGCGGCCTTCTCTGGGCGCTGGGAAACAGGAAGGAGAAGCTCCCGAAGGGAGGCAGGTGACTGGCCCCAGGCCAGCCACCAGGAGCCAGTGGGCGCCTTCCGGAGGGAAGACTCTCTCCCGGGCGACAGACAACAGAGCTCAGGGCCCAGGGAGTCGGGAGGGCAGAGAGAACCCCATGGGCAGGGTAGAAATCCTCCTGCACCAAGGAGAGATCAGAGGGGCCCGGCGATGGCACCGTGCCCTTTACCCCACAGCCCAGGTCTCCGAGCAGCCAGCATCTAGCGAGCGCCACGCGTGCCCGGCTCCGGTCAGTACACGGGTGGAAGTTCGTGACCAGGAGGACAGGAGCCAGGCTGGGCCAGGGGAGGAGCTTGTCCTCATGTCAGGGGTCCCACGGGGAGGTGCCCTCATGGCATCTGGGATGCTGTGGATGCCGAGAGCCCCTCAGGCAAGGCCTGCAGGCCCTGGAGAACTGAGGAGGAACCTGTGTGGGCAGACTCAGGCGCAGCTGGTCCTCGGGGCCGGATCTGCTGGGCATACAGGGACTGCACATCAGCTGGGCCTGGCACAGGTCTGCCCTGCCCACCCCCACCCCACTACCCTGGGCTGGAGGAGGGGGAGGCTGGGGAGAAGAGTGTGCCACCCCCAGGCCGGGCACCACGCGGGGACAGTCCTGAAGCCCCTGGCCAGATGGCGAGTCACCCAGCAGAGAGGCCGCAGATGGCAGAGTGGCGTCCTGGGGGCCTGAGGAAGTGCCGCTCTAGACCGGCCTAGCAGAGGCCACACTGTCAGGGGAGCCCGGCTCATCACAGGCTCAGCGTCTGCGGAACCAGGATCAGCAAGGCCCTGTCCCCTGCGACCTCACTGGCCCTCAGGGCTGACCTCCCCTCGCAGGAAGCCCTCCCTGACTGCCAGGCTCTGTGCCCTCCGGGACCTTACTTGTCTGACGGCCTCTCCAAGACGCGCTGCTCCTCCTCCCTGGGGCCTATCCACCCATCCACCATCCACCGGGCTGTACAGCTCAAGGTTTCTGAGCACGGCAGTTTTCCACCTCTGTGCCAGACCCTGCCGAGGAGCAAAGCCTGTCAGAGCCCGTTTCAAGCAGAGAAATCTCTCAACCAGGCAAGTTGACATATTGTCATCTTAGCCCTCTGGGAAGCTGAGGCAGGAGGATCCCAAACTTAAGCTTTCCTAATTTCATTTTACTTTTTTTTTTTGTACCAGAGATCCATCCAACTCAGGACCTTGAACTTGCAAGGCAGATGCCAGAACCACTGAGCTAAATCCCCAGTCAAACTTTCCTGATTTTACCAGCGGGGCCTGGGAGAGCTTCAACTGGGGTTAATGTGGGCACATTGCTGTGTCTCACTTCCTGTTGTGTTCCGACTGTCACCTCTGGTCTCGTGGCCGTGGGCTCGCCAACTGGGTGAGGGCACCTACAGTTTCTAGATGATCTCGGGCCCAGAGAAGGCAGAAGTCTTACCGGAGTTTGCCCAGCAGCCCAGTGGTAGCTTGGGGACCCAGACCGGAGCTGACACAAGCAGGCTCTTGGGAACGGTGGTGCCCATCCCGCCAGAGCCTGGCCCATAGCAGCCGCCCTGGCCTGGCTTTAGCACAGACACTCAGGGCCTCTGAGCCAGGCCCCGTGGGAAACCAGGGCCGTGGATTCCACCCGGCAAGAGTCCTAGCCCTCCACTGGGAACACCGGCCACCACCAGCCCCTCCCCCTACAAGACACATCTCCTAATAACCCCGAAGCGCTCCCAGGCCAATTCTGCCAAAATTCCTGGGGCTTTCATCAGGAAAACAAATTTGTAGTCTCATTATTAAGTTTTTATTTGGATATGGTAATTATTGGTATTGCATAAGCTGTAAGGGGTGAAGGCTAGGGTTGGAGCTCAGTGGCACTGCCCCTGTCTGGCAAGCATGGGGTCCAGAGTTCTATTCCTGGTACTAAAAAACAGTTACAAAAAAAGGTTTAAACTCAAAGGGGCGGGGAGGAGAGAATCCATACCCACCCCCCAGATGGGCACTGAATCCAGGAAGAGTTGAGCTCTATCACCAGCTTTCTATCTTGTGGCTAGACTCGGAAGAAATTTGCGATTCTCCTGCCTCAGCCTCTGGAGTCACTGAGATCCGGGTCTGCGCCTTTGTACAGGAAGGGAGGACTGAACCGTTCTACTTCCATTTTCAGGCAGCGGCACCATTGTACAGGTCAAAGTCACCTACACACGCACGTGCCCACACACTCAGACAAACTAGCTACGGTTTCCAGGGAGAGCCACAGTCCGTGTCTGGGACTCGGACCCACTGTGCCCAGGCAGAAGGTGCCTTCTGTGGGAGTCTCCACCCCAAGCCTGCGCCCGGCCTCCAGCAGCTCTCACTTTCTGCGAGTCCCAACAGGATGCCAGGCAGGAAGAGGTGCTGCCCGCTCGCTCGGGCCCTCTCCCTGCTATAATTTACTCGATCCAGAGGGGCTGGGAGCCGCCACATTTCAAGGGTCTCCCTGTTAGGAGAGGTCAGAGAGTTCATGCAGGCCTTTCATGTTGCAGGAACTTGAAAGGAAAGAAAAGGAAAGGAAATGTGTATTTTCAGCTTTAGCTATGATTAAGTGGGCTCAGGCCACGAGGCCATCCACATGATTTACATGACATTACATGAAAGCCAATTAGCCTAACAACTTCCGAAAAATATCTAGCTCAAGAGCACCCATTTATTAGGACGCTTGGAATGCGCCAGCCATTGTGTTCACAGTGATTCATCTGGCCTCGCAGGGCGGCAGCAGGCTGGGCGGGACACCCATCCCCCCAGGAGGCTGAGCCTCCAGGATGGCCCTAGCTGGCAGTGGAAACTCAGGTCTGCCCACGTCTAAGGCCAGGGCCCCTGGGCTCAGACCTCCAGCCTCAGGGGTCCGGCCCAGCAGCCTCCAAACGCAGTCAAGTTCACCTGGTCCACCTGCTGGAAAAGGAAGACTCACTAAGCAGGCCCAGGCGAGAGGGCGCAGGCCAAGGGCTGGGGCCGCCGCACACGACGCCCAGCACCTGCCCGCGTCTCTCGGTGCCTCTCCTTGTGACAAGACTACCGAGAGCGCCAGGGTCCTGTACAGCGACAACTCGCAGAACAACATTTGTCTGTCAGGACCACACACTTCGGAGGACCCGCCGGACGGGGCGTGGGGGTCGCGGCAGAGCCTGAACTACGAGCGCGCGGAAGTGAGGGTGGGCTCAGGCCTGGCTGCCCGCGTCGCAGCATGACGCTCTCGTAGGTGAGCGGTGAGGCCCTGGGTGACTTGCGTGGCTTCTCTGAGCTTGTCCTCATTCATAAAATGGGGCTGATGGCCCCTCATCACAGGGCTGGTGTGCTGATGAAACAGGACACGTCAGTGTGGGCATGTGTGTGCTCCTGCTGGGGGCTGGCACATGGCGGTCACAAGGGACACAGAGCCTTGCACAGATGACAGAGACCGCGGGCAGCACCTGCGGGGGCCACAGGCGCGGGGAGCAAGCCCGGGCTCTCTCCGCGGGTCTCAAGCCCGCCTCCTCCGGAGCCCTGACTGCCCCACCACTTATCCCACTGTCTCAGGGACCGACCCAGCCCCCGCTCAGCGCCAAGAATTTACCTGACCACAGCCCGAGGCTCCTGACAGACAGGACACCGCCAACCTCCCCTCACGCCTGAGCCACATACACGCTGACTGATCTTTCAGCAGGCCTGGGCATCTGCGGTGGCCACGGACACCTGTGACCCTGGCTTCTCTCCAGCCCTTCTCCTCCTCAGCCCCCACTCTCTACTTTTCGACCCCCCTCAGGTCCCCAGCAAGGTGGGGAGTTGGAGTCTGATCTCAGGGAGAAACGCTAGGACAGGGGAGTGAATGGATCAGAATAAAACGTCCTTCTTCCCTTTTGCCAAATAAGGGCACTTAAAAAAACTCTGTACTTGGGCTAGGGATTTAGCTCAGTGGTTCTGAGGTCCATCTCGCAAGCACAAGGTTCGGAGTGCAATCCCCAGTGACACATACCACGATGCCGGGTGTGGTGCTGACTCCTGTAATCCCAGCACTCGGAGGCAGAGACAGGATTGCTGTGAGTTCAAGGCTACCCTCGGTTACATAGTGAATTCAGGGCCAGCCTGAACTACAATGCCAGATCCTGTCTCAAAAAAAAAACAAACAAACCTGTTTTTCCCATGTTAGTAAAGAAAGGCTTCACACCAGTAAACCAGAAAGGCCATAATCTTTGGTTAAAGGCCAATAATGCCAAGCTGAAAATATTACCCTAAAAACCAAACCCTATACACACCTGCCCCAACTTCTCCACTGCTCTCCTTGTCTGACCCTCCCCTCCGGGTGGCGGGGCCTCTGCGATGCTCAATGCTCGGGTCTCCTGAGGCGGCCCTGCCTGAGCTGGAGGTGAGCACAAACACTAGGTTAGGAGGATTTCTGTTCAGCTTCCGCTCGGAGCTCCTCCTGCTAAAGGGTGCAGCCTCAGAGGACTGAGGAGGACCCCGCGTCCAGGCCCCTGCTTTCTGGCAGGGTCACCTTCGGCTGGAGCCACCCCACCCTTCTAATTTAAGAGCAGCAAATTCGCACCTGGGGAGTGTCAGCAAGGCCCAGTGGGCAGGGTCTTCGTGAATCTCCGAGCTGGGCACTCGCGCCCAAGCCCCTGGCCCTGGGCAGGAAGGAGAAGGGGTCATCGCCACTACAGGTGGGGGCTCCCAGGCGCCCGCGGGGAGAGCAAAGATAGGATCTGAGCACAGAGAGGCTCAGCCCTGCTTCTTTGATCCGCAGCCAAGGAGGCCCTGCCGGGACCCGGAGGGGCGGCGCGGCTGTCTTCCGGCCTGGCTGGGCGCCGCTGCCGAGGGTCCTCTGGGGCCCTGCGCTGGAGAAGCTTCCAAGAGCCCAGTCCCCACAGAGGTGGGAGCGGCCACACCGAACTCATAGGGCGGGGAGCCGCGGCTGACTGTGCCGCAGTGCACACAGCCTCCGCCTCGCGCAGACACTGGCTGCCTGAGGCCGAGCGTGCCCGGAGGTCCGCGGGGACGCCCGGGGATGCAACTTCCAGGCTCAGTCTGGGGTACCGAGGACCCCACGTCGGGATCCCGTGGCCCACGTGACTCCCCCAGCCCAGCGTCCGGGCCGTGGGACACGTAGTGGGAGGGGCTCTGCGGCCCGTTTAGACAGCGGAGGTCCTTCCTCCGTCTCGGGCGCGAACTGCCCGGGGCTCACCAGGCGGTCAGGGGTCACCGGGGGAGAGCACAGGCTGCAGGCAACCCATGAACCCGGGAGGGGGTGTGTGCCTGCTCCCGCGGCGGGCGGGCTGCGGGGCCCGGATGGCACCGGGATGAGGCGGGGCAGAGCTCTGGGGATCCTAACTTTGCCGGGCTCCTCGCGATCCCAGTACAGTCTCGAGCAGCTACAAGTCCTCGGAAGCTCGGCGTTCAAAGCCTGCGGCCCAGAGGTGCCTCACACTGCGGAGTTTCCGAGCCACCCCCAAGTCCTCGGGAACCCTCCTTCTGGGGCTGGTGACCCCGAGACGGGGCGGGAATGTCTTGCTGTGTGTGAGAAAGCGGGGTCGGGAGTTTCCTTTACAGTCTCCTCCTTTCTGCAGGAGCGGGAAGGTTTCCAGGCTCCTCCACGTCTCTCTCGGGAGGAGCGAGCCCTTTAACACTAAGCCCGGCGGGCGCGTCCCGGCCGCTCCGGAGGGCGGGTCGGCCCCTGGCCCCGCCCCGCCCGGCGCCCGCCCCGCCCCGGCACTCCGCCGGCGGCGCCTTTGATGTTGCGACCCGCCAGCTCCCGGAGCCGCTCAGCCCGGCGCCCGCGGCCCGCGCCCACAGCCCGCCCCGGCGGAGTCGGCCCGCGCTCCGCCCGCCGCGCTCCGGGCTCGGAGGCCCCGACTCCGGGCTCGCCGCCCTCCGGGCCGGCCCCGCGCCCCGCACCCCCGGCGCCCCGAGGCCCCCGCAGCGCACCATGCCGCAGCTGGACTCGGGCGGGAGCGGCGCGGGCGGCGGCGACGACCTCGGCGCGCCCGACGAGCTGCTGGCCTTCCAGGACGAGGGCGAGGAGCAGGACGACAAGAGCCGCGGCAGCTCCGCGGGCCCCGAGCGCGACCTGGCCGAGCTCAAGTCGTCGCTCGTGAACGAGTCCGAGGGCGCGGGGGCCCCGGAGGCCGGGGGCGCGTCGGGCGGCGAGGCCGAGGCCGAGGCCGAGGTGAGAGCCGCGCCCTCGGGGCGCCGCGGGTCCCGGCCCCAGCGCCCGGTCCCCGCCCCGCCCGGCCGCGCCGCGCCTCACGCCCCCCGGTCTCCCGCAGGCTCTCGGGCGGGAGCGCACTTCGCAGCGCCTTTTCGCGGACAAACTTCCAGAGTCCCTGGAGGACGGTGAGTTCGCGCGCGGCCGGGGCTCCTCGCGCGCGGCCCGCCCCGGGGTGTCGCCCCCACTGCAGCCCGCGGCGCGGGGAGGCGGCGGGGAGGGAGTCGGGGGCGGGTTTCCCGGGCCCGCCGGCCCGAGTCACTTCCGGTGCCCTGACCTTTATAGCAGTAAACAGACCCCCGGCGCCCGGCCTCCCCTCCTGCCCAGGTGAGGGCACAGTGCCCTGCCTCCGGGAGAAAGCGCCGCCGAGCTTCCTTGAGTGGAGTCAGAGTGGCCTGAGGACGCGGGGGGTCCCACCCCCAGAACTCGGCGCGGGGTCCGCCCGTTCCCTACCAGTTCTCCAACTTGAAGGGGACCCTTGGGCGATACTTACTTTTCTGTCAGGAGCAGGCAGCCGTCGGCCCGCGCAGCTGCCGGGCTGCTGTCCGACCCAGCTGTGGTTTTTCCAGGCCTCAAGGCCCCGGAGTGCGCCGGCGGCATGTACAAAGAGACCGTCTACTCCGCCTTCAATCTGCTCATGCCCTACCCGGCCCCTGCAGGGACAGGGCAGCACCCCCAGCCGCAGCCCCCGCTGGTAAGTGGTCCGGGCAGCCGGTGCCCATCCAGTGCCTGGTGTCTCGATCACCAGCTAGGTGAGGTGTGGGCAATAAGTGACTTTTGCTTAGAAGGAAATGGAGGAGAATTCTGTGCTCCCCCCACAGTGGGTGAAGGAGAGCTTTGCTGGAGGGAGGAGGGGCTGCCTTGGACCCCCCTGCCCTTTGCAGACCCCAACCTGTTGCTGGGGTCTTCCGCGGGCACTTGAGTTAAGACAGCCCTGTCCTGTGCTGTCTCAGCACAGAGCTTTGCTCAGCTTTCTCTGGAGAAGCCAGAGCTGCAGTGCCGGAGGGGTGGCCAGAAAGGGGGACCCTGGCTGTGCGGGAGAAACGTGGTCCCCTGGGCCTGTGTGTGCCCTTATCGGTGTGAGCGTGACCTCACCAGAGCAGGGTCCTGCACACTAGGCAGGTTCTGAAAAGGGTTTTCAGAGATGTGCTGTAGGTCAGTGGTGTCAGTGAGATACCGACCTAATGACTTTGTGAGCTGTCTCTTGAAGCGCTTAGAGTTCAGAAGAGAGTTTGTGGTTGTCATAAACTATGCTTTTGCTCGCTGGTACAAATACAGTGGGAGAGGGAGTCCGGTGTGGTGGTCCGTCCCTGTAGCCCCATCCGTCAAGACTCTGAGGCAGGAGGAGCACAGTGAAATGGAGGCCGCCCTGAGCCACAGAGTGAGTCCAGGCCGGCCTGAACTGTATAGTGACACCCCGTCTCAACAAAACAACAGCCACAGAACCCCAAATGTATGAAGATCTGTTTGAGTGCTTTGAAGCAGTTTAGCTGCACTATTCTATGTAAAAAAAACCAATCACGCTAGTGGTTGAGATTGTCGTTGGTGTGAGGGTGCGTGGAAGCGGAGGTGCTGGGGAGGTGTGAGGGCGACGGTAGCGGGGACAGGCGGCCGCAGAGGGGAGAAGGCCACCTGGGCTGTTCAGATCGAGTGAGGAGGGTGTCCTGGGGGTGTTTCTGCCGAAGCCATTCCGAGGTGAGAAGACAGCGGCGGTAGCTTCCCAAGGCCCAGAATGGAAACCCGGGTAGCTGCTGAGTCCCGGAAGGGGTGGCGTGGCCTTTGGAGCTGTGAGGGTGGCGGCTGTGAGGTCGGCTTGCCACTGCTCCGGGGTGGCTCAGTAGCCCAGGAGTTTCCCTTCCGTGGAAGTCTCTGAGACTGGTCTGTGCCCCACACGGGCAGGTGCTTCCTGGGGTCCTCCGCGAGGTGTAGGCCTTGGAGTTGGGGCCAGCAGACACAACCCTTAGCAGACAGAGCAGGCCCAGCTTGGTGTGGACCAGGGTCACCATGGTAACCAGCCAGACCAAAGGCCTAGGCCTGAGCGCTATCCATGACCACATAGCAGTTCGGGAGGAAAGCAGTGGTGCCAGCACCTCACAGCTTAGGCAGCTGGCAGGAGAGTGCCCAGAACAGGGAGGAACTGCTGCCTTTGTACAGGTGCAGGTGACAGGGCCGCTGGGCGTCACTGTCCCCTTGGGCAAGTAGAGACTCACAGGTTCAACACTGACCTGGCCCGGTCTTGTATTGTCCGCTCGGGTCTCGCTCCAGCTGCAGCGGTCTCTCCCGTGCTCGCCACCCCGCTGCCGTGCGTACTGCCAGCAGCATAGGAGGGGCACCCTGGCAGGCGGGGACGGGGGCAGTGCTGGCGGTACAAGGGCAGGGAAGGGCATGCGGGCAGCGTCTTTAAGCCAACCTGAGAGTGACAAACAGCAAGTGAAAATCGCGTCTTATGTTACACGAAGACCTGTGTGGACAATGGAAGTTGTGGGCTTTTGTCCTGTTTACCCTTCTGGAACTTGAACCCATAGCCCTCACAGTGAGCTACATAACCTAGTCCTTTTTTCCCGTTTTTCTTTTTTGAGACAGTCGCTAAGGTGCCATTGCTGAGCTCAGACCTCCAGTTCTCCTGCCTCTGTCTTCCAGAGTGCTGGGATCACCAGCTTGGGCCACCACGCACAACTTTGTGGTTAAGTTTTAAAAATCAGAATGGATTAACCCATGTTCTGGAAGCACATTTATCACCTGATTCCAGGCTTAGGTTTCTGGACCAGGAAAGGCCCTCTTGTAGCAGGCCAGCCTGGATCCCCTCGCAGGATCTCTAGGAGAAACTGCCTCGGGAGGTTTTTGCCCAAAGCTGGTCCTTTTTCCATCAGTGAAGAGCAGACAGTGCACTGTCTAGAGCTGCACACTTGTGCCCTGGAACGAGGCCCCTCGCCCTTCGCTCAGGCCTTTCTGAAAGCATCAGATGGTCAGCCATTGTGCTGAGATGTCCTGCTGTGCAGGACTACTCACTGGACCTCCCTGGGTAGCAGGAAACCCATGCCATGTATGGGCCTGGTGCCCACGTGGCCGCCACATTGGAGAACCCCACACAGGCCGACTCGGACTCACCAGAGGAGTGATCGAAACATCCAGCTCAGAGCCATCTGCCATGGGCAGGGAGATCTTCTGTGGTCCTGGACTTTGTTCTTGTTTGGAGCAGGGCAGATTGGGTCCAAGTTTATTCTGTGGCATCTAACGCAGGCTGTAGGCAGTCCCAGCTGTGGACTGGTAACCGCTGCTTGTTTTGTTTGCTTTTGTTTTCTCTGCTCTGAGACCCAGGACTGACTGCTAGGGCTAGCCTGAGAGGACAGTGAGCTAGCCTGAGGCTGGCCTGGGGAGTCTGGGACGAGGGAGGTATCAGGGCTACCGGGAAATGCGGACTCCTGGCTGCGCAAGACGCAGGTCTGCTTTTAGCCAGGAAGGCAGCCTTGCTCTGCAGCCCCTCCCCTGGGCTTTGCTTGCAGTCTGTCCTGTGAGGGTCCTGAGCCTTTTGCCACGTTGATGCGTTATCCAGAAAAGGCAAAGCCAGAGCGAGGAAGGAGCGTGGTGCAGGTGGAGGGAGGGAGCAGCTGCAAGTAGATGTGGGGTCTCTTTGGGGTGACGGGTACACTGGGGCACACGGAAAGCCACTGAGTAGGGTGCCATAGACGTAAAATGTTGCCTGTGGTGTATGTGAGCTGCACCTCAGCCTTTGGAAGTTTTGGCCACGGCAGGGGCTTGGGCCACATTTCTGTGTCCCCGAGTCCCCCGGCAGCCGGTGCTGGGCACCGCTCGCGTGAGAAGCTGTGGGTCTCTGGCTGTCGGGCTCACCTGACTGGCGCCCAGGTGAGGACGCGAGAGGGCAGCAGAAGGAAGTGCTGCGGACACACAGCCATTGGGAAGCCGTGCAGCTCAGGAGCGGCCCGGCCCGCCCTCCACCCACAGCAGTGAGTTCGGTGTGAGGCAGCGTGGTGGGAGCTCAGACCAGCCCGGGTCGGCGGGAAGCCAGTCGGGAAGGAGTTGGGGACCAGGCCGCTGCCCTTTCGTGGGCACCCAGAGCAGCGCAACCCGGCTCTGCCTCTGGGAGACAGCTGGTCAGACCGGAGCCCAGCCCTGAGGGAGCCGCACACCGCAGAGGCCCGCCTGGTGCGTCCTGGCCGGAGCGGCCCCGGACGGCCCGGGCTGTCCAACAGAGGCAGAGCGGACCGGGCAGGTGTGTGCCAGGGCCTCCTTCCGCATGCACCCCAGATCTTCCTTCTCTGCTTCCTCACCAGCCCCGCCCATGCTGGCTGTGACTCCCCCACAGCAGCGGCTCCTCTGTGGCCCCCTTGACCTACGATCCAGGTGACAGCTGCAAAAGGGGTCCTTTGGCAGCTCGAATCGGGGCGTGCCTCTCACCTGTTCATTCCTCCAGCGCCTTCCATTGTTCTGGGAGAAAAGTCCAGGCACTGGCCACAGCTGGGTGGGGGGCTGGCCCTCGGGCTGCACCTGGCCGTCTCGCCACCCCGTCCCTCCCGCAGCACCTCAGCGGCCTTGTGAGTGTTCACACTGCAAGACCTTCCTGCTTCAGGGCTCCCCTGTGGCTGAGTTTGCAGGGCCAGTGGTAGGCTCCCGCCTGGACAGAGGGCAGTGTGTCCACTGTGAGCTGCAGGGTCCAGTGATGCGCGTGCCGAGGTCCCGTACCCGCTGCCCAGCGTCAGGCAGACCTGGAGGGGAGGTACTGTCCCGAGGGCCAGGCTAGAACCTGAGACCCTGAGACCCTTTCACCCAGCCCGAGATGTGTCTTCTGAAAGACCTCTTTTCCTCGCCACAGCAAGACTTGTAGGAGACATGAAAAACTTAAGCTGTTTTGAAAACAGAAAAACAGGGAGACCCTCGTGGGCATCCTCCCCGGTGGATGGCATTCCTCCACTCGCACGGCTGCCGCGCGCCTCCCGTGTGGGGCGCAGCCCCTGTCCCCATAGGGCCCTGCTGTGGCCTTCGCCCACTCACAGCTTGGCTCTTCACCGGCGGCGCTGAGGCTCTGCAGACCCTTGCACAGTTTCCATTTGAATTATTTTCCAGACACATAGTATTCAAAGTGAATTGTGGAGCCAGGAGCTAGGAAGGGCCAAGCATGGTGACGCACCCCTGGGACCCAGCCCTTGGGGACACCGAGGCAGATGCTCAGTTTGAGCCCAGCCTGGGTAACACGGTGACTAGGTGAGCCAGTGTCTCAAAATGTTTAAAAAGAAAGTGCAGACACTCTGCACTTGATACCCAGGACTGCCAAAAAGAGAAGGAGAAGCAGGAAGAGGCAGTCTTCTGCTCCCTCACCCCGACTCTTAGCAGGATCTGAGCCTCCGTGTAATTCCCGGCCCTGTGGAGTCTGAGTGGGAGGACCAGCCCAGAGTGCGCCTCTGTGGCTCTGCGTTCCGAGCTCGTGGTGGGCCGTGGGCTTCAGGGCGCCTGGAGCGCGTTTCCTCCCGACTCGGAGCGTGTGGGCTCGGCTGTGGTGGCCGGTGATCTGCAGTGCTCCTAGGCGGGCGCTGCCCTGCGGGTGGGGGGAGCGCCGGGGCGCAGGCCCAGTGCAGGCCCCTGCAAGAGCCAGTGTCCTGGCCACTCCGTGCGTGTGCGCGTGCGTGCGTGGGTGTGTGTGCGTGTGTCTCTGGGACAGGAAGGAATGGCTGCGGCCTGAGGGCAGCCTGCAGCTCTGCCAGAAGAGCTGGGCGAGCTGGCCCAGCGGGTCAGGAGGCAGTCCCAAGGCCTGGACCCGAGTGGCCCCTGGAACCCACAGGTGCCCCAGGAAGTCGGGCCGTTCCTCCCAGCCCTGCCAGCCTCTCCAGCTGGGCATCGGGGCGGTTGTAGGGCTCCCTGAGACCACAGCGCGCCCTGCCCCCGTAGGAAGGGAGGTGACGGGTGCCTGTCTCATTCCCACCACCGCTCAAGCTTGGGGCAGGGCCAGCCACAGCCCCTTGGTCTCCAGACCACTGCGGTCCCAAAGCTGTAGAGTCACACCCCTCACACCCCGTGACTGGTGTTTCCTGCCGCTGTGTACAAACAAGGCTCCGCTGGAGGAAACAGGTGTTTTATCAGGTCACAGGAGCACCCCACCCCCAGCCGTACAGTATGCAGTGCAGTGAGCAAGGAGCAGCCTCCTGCCAGGGTGGGGGCAGGGAGGCCGGTTGGCAGGCCTGGCCCAGACCCCCTAGAGGGAAGGCGATGTGTGTGGAAGCGCCTCCCTCCATAGGGAGCCGCTCTGGGGCTGGGGCCCTGGAGGGTCACTCCACCGCCGTGGGCCTTACTTTCCTCACCTGAGGTAGCGTGCGTGTGCAGTCGCGGGCACAGCATAGGTGCCGCCTGAGTAGCAGCTGTTGGAGGGTAACACCGAGGACTGCCAGGAGCTTGCGCGCCCCTGAGCTCAGGCCAGACCGGAGCCTGGCACGGCCCCCGTGCACAGCCAGCTCCCCCGGGGCTGTGCTGCCCACGGCCCACACAGCCCTCAGGCTGGGCCACAGCACAGCACGCCGCCTGGGTCCCGGTACCACGGGCCCGTTCTGCACGCTGGTTGGCTGCTCTGTACACTCGCGGGAGCCCCAACCTGCTCGAGCTGGGCCCTGGGGAGAGATTCCTGGGTGCAGGTGAGGAGAGGTGAGTGCTCCGTCAGCTGAGGGCAGGCCCAGGCCCAGGGCCCGAGAGGGGCCGCACCACGTGCCCGAATGTGGGAGAGGCTGGTGGGCGCATGCATAGGCTAGCCTCGCGGAGGGGCGGCGGGGAGCCCGAGGTGGCTGGCTTTGCTGGGCGTGGAGGCAGAGCCAGCGGCTGGGCAGGGAGACCTAGGTGCTGACCAGTGCGAGGCGAGCTCAGGGCCTGCCTGGCCTTGAGTCTGCAGCAGAGCTCACCCCGGGGCTCTCTGGCCGGAGGCTGGGTGGTGCTCCGGGCGGGGGCTCTGAGAACGCAGGGCACTCACTCACTCTGGTTGGAGGCCTCGTCCGGAAGAGCGATGGTGCTTGGAGTTAGGGCCTGGGGACCCCCCCCCCCCCCCGGCCCACAGCCTGCAGCCTGGGTGGGTTTGACTTCGGAGGGCTGGGTTCAGGGCTGCTCTTGGCTCAGCCCCTGCGGGTAGCGGGTGCCGTGCCGCGTCCCACCCAGGGAGACCGCCTGCCTGGGCTGCACCACAGACTCCGCCTCGGAGCCCAGAGCCGGCCTGGTGACACAGCCTTCCCTCTGTGGCCCTGACTGGGGCAGAACTCCCTGGAGATCAGAGGAAGCAGACGCGCCGCCCAGCGAGCCGCTCCTCACCCGCTCACCCTCCCATTCGAGCAGCAGCTCTCCTCCAAGCCAGGGAGCCGTCTGGGCCCCACACGTCTGCTGCCAAGTGACGAAACAGCGCGGAGCAGCAGACTCCAGGGAGCAGCGGGCGTGGCCCCAGGCTGGGCGGGCCTGGGCGCTGGGCGGATCACCCATCCAGCCTGGCCTCAGTGTGCCCCAGGGCGGGTGGCAGCCTGCTGAGGAAGACCCTGAGGACCAGGAGATAGCCGCAGGAGAGGAGCGCCTGCGTCAGGGTGGGCAGGCCTCAGGTGGGCTCCGCTGGGCACTGCGAGCCCTGTCCTGGGCCAGGTGAGGCGGTGCCGGCAGAGCAGCCCGACCTGGCTTGGCGGCAGTGGGCCCGGCCTCCTGGCCTGCTGGGCCGCCGTCTGAAACGCATTACTGCTGCTTTGTAAACTCCACATCACTGGGCCACATGAAAGCCTGCGTCCTAAAAATAGCCTCTCCCAGAGGACGCCCCACATTGGCAAGGCTCAGCTGACCTCGGCACACGCCCACCACAGTGCCACCTCTCGCCAGGGAGCCCCGACTGGCAGGGCCACACCCACCCACCCAGTGTGGGCAGCCAGTGCCCGAGGCTGCTTTATCTGGGCACAGATCTCATCCAGCTGGTTAGAGCTTTAGGCCTCGAGGCCTGACCCGAGACAGAGTCTAGAGGAGGCAGGAGGAGGCCAGGAAGGAGCGGCAGCGGAGTCGGGACCTTTCCTAGCTGTGTCCCCGCCCGGCAGCCAGCAGAGCCATCTTACACCCGAGGACGCTGAGGCAGGCTGAAGCGAGCACAGGAGGACCAGCCCAGCCTGGCTTCCCATGGCTCTGTCAGGTGAGGGACAGTGGCCTGTGTGCCAGGCCTGCCTGGGGCCTGGTGTCAGCGGAGAGCCCACGAGCAGGAAGGCCTCTGAGCCACCGGCTGACTGTGCCCTGCCTTCTGTGGGTTCCCTCTCCCCGTGGTCTCTGTGACCAACTGCAAACCACTCTTTTCCCTAAAAATAAACACGCTTATGGGATTGGGGAAGCTTTGTAGCTATCAAAGGAAATAATAGGGTGTTTAAGAAAATTACATTGCGTTTTAAATAACCAGCATGAAAGTCATTAAGTTTGAAGTTTCATTCAAATCAGATGGCTGTGTGGCTGCCCTGTGGCCAGGCAGTCGGGGGTGGGGGTGGGGTGGGCCTCAGGCAGCCTGTGGAGAGCTCGGTGGGGCCGGCCGCTCAGTGTGTGCCTGGCCGTGGCACCACCCAGAGCTCGCTGCCAGGCCCTGGGAGTGCCCAGCTGTGAGAGGCAGCCCTGTGGGCGGGCATGAGGCGCCGAGGTCACAGACCGGACTGTGCCGGGGCTTTCAGGTCCCGTAGTTTGGATTGGAACCAGCTAAAGAGCATCTCGGGGCCCAGGCCACACATGCTTTCAGCCCTCAACCCTGTGGCCTCACCGAGAGTGCCGATGGGAGGACAGTGCTGCTCGGCAGGTGGGCATCCGAGGCTCAGAGGGGTGGCACAGCCCGCGCGGTCGGGCCTCAGCCCTGGGTCTCTTGCCCTGAATGCCGTGCTCCCTCTGCAGTGGGTGGGTATGGAGGGCAGCATCGCAGCTGAGCGGGCAGCCTTCCCTGACCCCTGTCGGCCTCTCGGTGAGTCCTGTTGGATTCCTCTGGCCCTGGGGAAAGACGTGGCCTCTTTGCAGTTCCTTCTGAAGGCAGTTTCTTCCTAGCTCTGGGCTTGCTCAAAGCTGGCCTCTCTTCTTCTCGGACCCCTGGCAAAGTTAGGGCTCCTGGGGCCTTGGTTGGGGGGCCAGGACTTCCAGAACCGCCCCATGCAGTGTGTTCACGCGTGACCTGTAAGATGGGTTCAGGTGTGAAGCGCCACAGGATGGTCAGGAACTGTGTTGTGGCTCCTTGCGTTCCTGGCGGTGCTCCTGACTCAGCCCCCAGCTCGCTGGGAGACTTCTCTGGACCAGTTGCCTCTTTCTGTGTGGTCTGGAATCGGGCTGTAGAGTTTCTTGGCCATGAGTCACTAGGAAGCAGAGGGAGTCCCAGGGCATGGCGTGGCACCATGGGAAGGCTGCTTGGGAACCAGGCCCCTGCCAGCCTCACAGGGCGCTCCGAGGGCCGCTTCCTCACTGCTGCTCCCTGCCTCCTGCCGCTGGCTCTGGTCATTGCAGGCCGTCAGCCACGCGGTGTGCTCCCCAGGAGCTGAGGCCCCGCGCCCTGACCTGGCACCCGGTGCCTCTCCTGAAAAGCCTTTGTCTAGGGACACACACGCTTTGCTTTTTCCTTCTGTTTTTGTTCCATTTTGCTGTTTTGTTCTATTTGTGCTCTAATGAAGCACAAAAACAGTGTTAACAAACAGAAGTAATATTACCTCCTTTAATCCTCACCGCAACCCCACGTGGTAGCAGGCTGGACAGACGGGTCCGCAGGCGTGGAGAGACCTCGCAGGTGCCGCGAGGGCTCGGAGCCGGCGTGGGTGTGGGCCGCCCCTCCGTGCCCCTCTGCACAGCAGCCCGGGTCGTCTCGAATGCAGCTTCCACTCCCCAGCCGGAGTGCGGGCGTTGCCTCCCCCACATCCGCACATCCTGCGTGGCCCCAAGAGCAGATCTGTGGGAGCTGTCTGGGCTCGGAGCCTCCAGGGGTTTCTCTTCCATTCCTTAGCTGTCTGCCTGCGAGGCAAAGGCCTGGCTAGGCTGAGTCCACCCCCATCCCCGAGGGCCTTGGCGGGCAGCAGCCCAGAGCCGCCCAGTGAGTTCCCTGACACGGCCTCAGGCAGTGCTGCGGGGCAGCTAGGCGCAGAAGCCCTGGGGTGTCCTGGGTGCCCAGGAGCTGGGTGACATCGGTCTCTGCTTCCCCGCCCCCCAACGCCGGGCCCCTGCTGGCCGCACCCTCCTCAGCCCTGCCCCGCGGGGCTTCCCTGGCCTCGCCCATCAGCAGCGCACCCTGGCTGCCAGCTTGTCCCGCCTCGCCATCTGCACATGGATGGCACCCGCCAGGCCCTGCAGGAGATGACCTTCCAGGTCCCGTGGTCGGTGATCACTAGAAGGAACACGGCCTCCCGTGGGCCAGGCGAGTGGGCCTGGTGGGTCCGCACCTGTCCCTGGCCGGCTGCTCAGCGCAGGTGTGCCCGTGAGGCCTGTGGTGAGTGTAAACCACGCTCCCACCGAGAACCCTGCAGGGTGAGATGCAAGCCCAGATTCCTCACTGAGGCCTTGGCATGTGGCCTGGGCACGTTGTTCACGTGTCTTTGCACACATCAAGTGGCTGGGGCACAGGTGGGTGCTGGTGCCGCCGAGGGCTGTCTGCGCCTCTGCGTTCTCCCGCCCTTTCCAAAGCTGGTGCCCTGTGTCCACTGCCAAGCCAGGCCAGCTTTCTCGGTCCACAGTGGGCTACCGGACTGCCGGGCGCCGAGGAGCTGGGTGGGAGCTGCCAGGCGGGGGGCGCCGTGCCGGCTGCAGCAGAGTCCCCAGCAGCACTGGTAGCATGGGCCGCAGCTCGGCTGCTGCAGCTCCCGGAAGCTTGTGTTTTCCTCTGAAAACATCCTGTCCTGGGGGGCGTGGCCTCGAGGGGAGGAAGGGGAGCGGAGCGGATGAGCGCGCGGCAACCTCAGGAGGGCTGCAGGCCGGCGCTTGCACAGGGAGCTCGCGGTTGCCAAGGCTGCGTGCAGGGCCTCGCGTGCTCACCTCCACCGCGCAGGCCGCTCTCTGATGTCCAGGTCAGGCGGAGTGCCCGGCCCACATGGGGTCCTCGCGGCTCTGCAGCCATGGCAGCGCCTGGGGCCTCTGGTCCGGCAGAGAGGTGTGGCCCACCACCGCCCTCTCACCCTTCCACCATCTGGCACCTGGCGCGGCTCTGTCTGTGGTGGGCGCCTGGACACGTGCAGTGTGCCAGGGCGGGAAGCTTGCGGGCCGCCCTGGCTCAGGCGATAGGGCCCCAGAGGGGCTGTCAGAGGTCCAGTGTCCTTCGGAAGGCCTGGGGCCTGCCACCCGGAGCCACGCACGCAGTCCCAGGCCCGGGGCGCTGCCCACTCAGCTGTCCTGGGCACTGAAGCACTACTGGCGCTGCCTAGGGGCTCGCGCAGGGCGCCCGGTGGGCCCTGGAGAGGGAGGCGGACGGGGCCGGACTCCAGGACGAGTGAGACCTGGAGGAGCAGCATGGGGACCACCTTTGCCCGGTATCTGGTGGCAGCTGGTGGAGCACGAGGGCTAAGCCTGCGGCCAGGACCTAGAAGGACCCTCCGGAGAGCCACCCTCGGGCGCTCAGGGAAGTTCGTCCGGCCTGCACTGTGCCTCTCAGGCCAGTATCCTGGCACAGGTGTCATGTGTAAGTGGCTAAGCGGGCGCCAGCCCCAGTTCTGACCGGACATCTCGTGCCCTCACAGCACAGGCTGAGGGCCGGCCCGGAGGCTTCCTCCCAGGCCGAACCGCTGTGCCATGGGAGCCCTTTACCCAGCGCCGCCACGTCCCTGCCGAACATGCCGCCACACATGGCCGGAGCCAGGAGCTGGGCCTGGCGTCAGTCCCTCAGGGCAGCGGCTCAGGGCGCAGCCTCGGACTCCGTGAGGGCAGAGGCAGGCAGGGACGGCGGCCGCGACAGCTTGGGGCCAGGGCTGTAGCAGGGGTGGCCGGCAGAGTGGGGCCTCCCAGGACGCGAGAGCGGGGGCCCCAGGGACTCGGGAACCGGACAGCCTGATTGCCCAGGCCCTCATCTCCAGGGCTGGGGGCAGCGGCGGCAGAGCAGGAGGGCAGAGGCGAGGGACGGCGTCCTGGGCCCAGCAGGCCAGCACCAGCACGGGTCGGGCCGTGTGACAGGTGACTTTCTCACTTCCCACGTGCCTCCCTCGGATGGGCTGTCTGCCACACACGTGTTTCTGTCCCTCGGCTTCACGGCTGGCCCTGGCAAGCAGACCTTGAACTACGCAGGGCTTCCCTCCGCGGCTGTGGAGCAGGCATGAGGAACCACCTTTGCCCAGGTGACCTGAAGTCTCACTTGGTGGCAGCTGATGGGGGCCCGAGGGCTCAGAGGCCTGTGTTCCACGAGCCTGTGGCGAGCACCGGCTGGTGCCCAGCCTGGAGAGACACGGAGGGCCAGCCAGCGCACTCCGCTGGGCACTGCAGCTGGGCACAGACCGCTCCGGGAGGTGGCCGGGTCAGGATCGGGAGCCCTCCTGGCAAAGGGTGGCAGGACATGCAAGAAGCCAGGGAGATGAGGAAGAGGCGAAGGCGCGGAGGGAGAGGAGCCCGGGAAGAGGAGGAGCGGCCCAGCATGGCCGGCATGGCGGCGGGAGGGGACGCGGCCGGGCCCTTGGGACCCGCCTTGGCTCCTCAGCCTCGGGGAAGCACGGCGAGTCCTCTCAGCGGCCTGGCAGCTCCCTGCGCTGCCTCCACCTGTGACCTGTGCCTCACTCTTCTCACCTGGCCCTCGGGACGGAAGCTGCCTTTGCACAGAGGTTGTCAGGAGAATCTGGGTTAAACCCCACCGTGCTTAGCACTGGGCAGGCCTGGCGCATGCTCGGCACTCAGCTGCCGTTAGCAGCTGCTGTGCTCGGCCTCAGACCTTTTGCCCAACACTTGGTAGGCACTCGGTCACTCCCTGACTACGTACCGATGGGTCCTGGCACCGTCCCTGTCCCGCCACTGGCAGGCCTAACGGGGCCAGCCGAGGCCTCAGGCTGAAGCCCAGAGGAAGCGGCAACTTTCTTCGCTGGGAAAGTGCTGGGTTCGAGCGCGTGGGGGTTTTCGGTCAACCGTCAGAGGCGAGGGGGTTTCTCCGCCGCTGGTGGTGGCTGGCTCAGCGTGCACCCGCCGTGAGCAGGTTGCTGCGGTCTGCAGGGAAAATGCCGACTGTGTTTATTTTTCACCTGAGCCTACAGGAAGTGGGGGTGACGGGGGGGGGCGGCTGGGCGAAGCTGACTTCTGAGCGGAGGAGACCTCCCTCAGAGACTCTCATGGCCACTGCCTGCGGGCCCTGCCCGCCCCCCTTCCTGGAAAGCAGGAAGGCACACTGGGGCACGGGGAGGAATTCTGGCCACCAGCTGGCTGAGCCCTCTGGCCGAGGACCTTTGGGCCATGCACTTGGGTTGGTGGAGGGATGAGCCTTGGAGCAGCGACGGGAGGGTCACCAGCCCAGTCACAGGCAGCCAGCAGAGGCTCGACGCCTGTGCGGGGAAGGGCAGCTGTCCCGGAGTGCCACCGGCCAGCAGGAGCCCGCAGGCCCGGGGCGTCCTTGTGACGGACATGGACTGCGGTCTGCTCTATGCGCGCACACAGCTGTGGTGCCCAGGTGCTCTGGGCGGGTGGGGACACCGTCGTGCCGCCCTCGGGTGGGGCAGGAGACAGTGCAGGCTCTAGGCTCCTGCACACGCTGGGCCTCAGGCGACCCCACCCTGTCGTCTGGGAAGCCTGGCCCAGACAGCCTGGAGCTGGAGCCCTGGAGCGGCATGCTCTGCTGGCCAAGGGGGCAGAGGGCCCTGTGCCAGGCGCTTCCCCAGCTACCAGCACCAGGCGGGGAGGGAGGCGGAGAGCAGCCTGCAGAGACGTGGGAAGCACTGGCCGAGCCCTCAGTGGCCCCCAGAGCCCTGGCCCCTCTAGGGGCTCCTGCGGCCAGGGGTCCTCTCAGTCCCCAGGGAAGGTGGAAGCCGGAGGAGCCCGGCCCCGCCTGCTGCTCCCCATTCACAGCTGTCAGTGCACCTGAGCCCCCCGACGCCTCCCGACGGCTGAGGCTCCTGGCCAAGGCCGCGGTCCCAGGACAGGCGTTCAGACAGACTTCACGCACCTCGTCACCGCGGTCTCCCCACAGGGCTCGCCCTCTCCGCCTCCACTGCCCCTCCAGGCTGCGCAGGCCGCCTCCGTGCTCGCAGGCCCAAGCCAGGCCCACGGCTCGGATGTGGACCTGAGAGCCCCCTGGTTCTCGGGGGAGTGGAGCGGCTTGGGCTGAGGCCTGAGCGCGCAGGGCGGGCCTGGGGAGGGCCGATCCCAGGCTCCCTGCCCTCTGGGCGGCCCTGTCCTGGGACCTGGCTGGGAAAGAGGCCTTGGGGGTGTCCCAGAAGCTTCCATTCATATGTCTTGGGGTCCCGCTCCCCGGGACTCTGGGACGGGCAGGACCTCTGCTGTGACCAGGGGAGGGAGGACTGATGCCCTCGTTCCGTCTCCAGGCAGAGAAACTGGAGGCGCAGAGCAGGCGGCACAAGAGCTGGGCTTCCCCACCTCACCCAGCGGCCCTGCGGGAGAAGGGAGCGGGCCCTGGCGTCGCAGGCCAGGAGAGCGGAGGGTCCCGGGGCCCTGGGGGCGTCCGTGGAGGAAGGTGTGGTCCGGGCGGCTGCTGGAGAGGGCGGGGGCAAAACCGTCCAGGTGGGAAGGACGCTGGCCGGACTGACGGCCGAGTAGGACACGGGAGACCATTGAAATGCGCTGGCAGATTAGGCTTGGGCTGTGAGAGGAGAGCAAAGCCCAGGGTGACTCCAGGGCTTTAGTTTGAGCGGCTCCCAGTGAATGAGGATGGAGTTGCCGAGGTGAGGAAGACGGACGGGCGGATGGGGCAGGAAGTCAGAGATTCCGACTGGGACGGGCAGAGCTCCGCGTGCATCTCCGGCCCCGCGGAGCAGGACAGGCGCCTGGAGAGGGGTGTTTCCAAGACACGTCAGGGCTGGACACAAAACAAAACCTGGAGTCATCAGGTGAAGATGTTTAAAGCCTCGCTCAGGAGAGATGAAAATGAGGAGCCAAGAAGCGGCCTGTGAAGGTTCAAGGAAATGAAGCAATTACGGGATTTGGAAAGCCACGTGAAGAAACTAGGTTTCAAGGAGAGGGAGGCCTTTGTTGACACTGCAGGAAGACAACTGATGCCGAGACCCGGATTATGGGGTCTATGGGGTCGCAGGGACCTTCCCGGGGTCACCTGCGGGAGGCACGGCCCAGGACATCGGGAGGTGGAAAGGGGCGCCGCGGAGCGGGGCGGCAGGCGGGACAGCTCTGCTGGGTGTGTGCAGGGAAGCAGGACGAGATGCCGCAGGGCTGGGGGACAGACTGCCCCGGGGGCTGGGCACAGGGCCGAGCTGTGGGTGGCCTGCAACCCACGGCTCTCCTGCCCGTGTCTCTGCCCCTTGCTAGCCACTGACGGGACCTCAGCTCCCATCCAGGGAAGGGATCACCTTGGGGCCAGGAAGAATGCCAGCCCGAGGCCCCTGCGGAGTGAGAAGGAGCTTGTGCCTTCGTGCACGTGTCACAACCTGGTGCCAGCGGCTCGGTCCTCATCCTGGGCCCCCGGGATCAGGTGTCAGGGACCTGTACTTGGCTCATTCGCCACCCTGAATTCTGCAGGAGCTGGCTGAGCTCACCCAGTGGGACCTGCACCCAGGAGCCCCAGCCACACCCTCATCCACCCCAGGCCAAGCTGCTCCGTTTCTGGTGGGACCTGGGTCAGCGGTCACCGCCCTGTGCTCTCAGCCACAGTGAGGCTGCGCCTCAGCCCGGAGGGGTCTCTGGGGCCCGGGATGCAGCGAGCACGGAGCCGGGCCGAGGCCTGACAGCGACTCCCGGGGGCTGGCTGCGCGGGGAGCCCTCTCCCAGCCTGCCGGCTGAGTCATCTCGGGACAGGGCCGAGCAACTAGTGTGAAAGTAAGAGTCCTGCTGAGGAACTGAGGAGCCGGAAGAGCGGGGGCCGGGCACGTCGGGGCCGGGGAACCTTGGCCACCTGTGTCAGAGGGCAGAGCGGCCTCTCCCAGGTAACACGCGGGATTAGGAATATGGTGGACAGGTGGTCAGAGCCAGCAGCCCAGTCTCGGCTGGAGGAGGGAGAGTCCAGACCCTGCCGGTAGCTGTGAGTGGCTCTGCCGATGAGCCACCAGGCCTCGGGGAAATGGGGGCTGAGAGGACCTGCCTGGACAAGGAGACATGCTTCTGAGGGTGCCCAGGAAGAGCAGGCTGCTGTGACGGTGCCGTGCACGGGGTGGGTGGAGGGCGCTCCGTGCCCACAGCTGCCCAGCTCCTTCCCCCAGGACTGCCCTGCTCACGTCCTCCTCTTGTTCTCAGCACAAGGCCGGACAGCCCCCCCACAGCATCCCCCAGCTCTCTCCTCTCTACGAACATCTCAGCGGCCCACACCCCACACAGGCCCCTGCGGACATCAGCCAGAAACCAGGTATGGGCTGGGGGGGAGAGGCCGCGTGGCCACCTTCTGCAGTCAGGTGGCGGGACGCTCCCTAGAACGGAGGGCCTGGGGCTGCGCAAACCCGAGACCAAAGGAAATGCGAGGAAGGCGGACTAGGGAGCCCAGGGACGCCAGGGGCTGGGGAGGCCATGACGGCTTCATGCACAGCCAGCGTGAGCAGCGCCCGTGCCTGCTAACTACAGACTGGTGGCTGTGCCCCTCCCCCGGTGAGAAATGGAAAGTGGTGGTTGTGAGGGCTGATTCGCCTCGGTCTCTGCTAAAGTCATTCTGAAATCCACCATTGTCAGCTGTGGGAAGCGGCTGCTCGGGGCAGGGGCCGGCTGAACCCCACTCTTCAGCCCAGGGCCCGCCTCCTGCCCCGAGGCCAGAGGCCCTGCAGAGAGCCCCAGCTGCCGGATGGCGTGGGCCCGAGTGACCCCAGCCTGACTGCTGGCCAGCTAGCATCCTCGGCCCGTGGCCTCCCTGCCCGCCAGATGCCCGCCGCCAACACTCGAGGAGGGCCCTGAACAAGCAGGCTTATGACTGGCCCTCCAGCGAAGGGAGGAAGGACCTGAGAAAGGCTCCTGGACGCAGTCACTGCCACGGTGACCCCACACGCACCGCCAAGGTCAGGCTACTCCTCACCTGGCCCCTGGCCCCTTTCCACTGCAGGAGTCCACAGGCCCCTGCAGACTCCTGACCTCTCTGGCTTCTACTCTCTGACCTCAGGCAGCATGGGACAGCTTCCCCACACTGTGAGCTGGTGAGTGCAGACCCAGTGGGCGCAGTGCCGGGCAGAGCCACTCCTGCCCTTCCACGCTCCTCCCTCATCTTTCTGTGCTGTGCGCATCAGAGGCCGGCCGGCAGCTCTGCCGCGACCTGGCTCTGGACTTGGGGTTCCTGAGGCTCTTCGGCCTGTGGGCACTCTGAAAGGAGCTCCACACACGTTCTCCAGGGAGGGAGGAAAGCTCCGTGGCACCCATACTGCCCTGTTCAGGGGCCACCAGAGCCAGGAGTATGTGAGGAAGCAAAAGCAGGCCGGCGGGGGGGGTGCTGGCACTGGCCTCCGTGCTGCTCGGTACGTGCTCCAGGAGCAGGGTCCCTTTGGTGCCTGCCTGAGTGGCCAGCGGCTGGGCCTGCGCAGGCACAGCCAGGAGGAACCCCCAAACCACAGGCTAACAGGCCTGCCCTCAGCTAGAACTGGGCCTTGGGGGCCACCTGGCTCTCACTCACCAACCACAGCATCACCTGGCGGGTCTCCGGCCGCGGTAGGCTGGGGCAGTCCTACCCGGCAGCACAGCGGCTGGCTTTCTGGGAAGACAGGAGGTCCAGGGCTCAGCCCCTTTGCACTTTACCGGTGTTCAGCACTGTTCCAATTCCAGACTCTGAACAGAGCTAATGCTAGATACAAGTCAGGACCTAGGATCAAGGCGAGGCAGGGTGTGGAGAGCCCAGCCCCAGGACCAGGCCACGGTTCTACGGGAGCAGATCTCTGGACCAGCCTTTTAAAGGGTCCTCCAGGCCAGAAGCTCCAAAGGCCAGCAGACTGGGGCCAAGAGGGAGTCTTACCACTGAGGCTTTAATGAGAATCTTCGGGAAAAGGGAGGGGGCCTCGTGCCTGCAGCTCCCACAGGTAGCGCTTGCTGGCAGGAGAAGGAAAGGTGGGGTATTCTAACCTTCTCTGCACTTCCTGCAGCACAGAGAAACTGCTAATGATTCTTCAGTCCCTGTCCTCTGCCTAGTGAGAGACCCAGGCAATTCTAGGCAGTTAGTCTTGTTCTGGGGACTAAAGGAGTCCAGCTTGGGGTCTCTGGCCCTTTGGGATAAACTGCCACTTAGCCAAACAAGACTCAGAGAATAACAAATTGAAACAGGCAAACTGGGACTGTGAAGGCCCTGGGACAGGTATCAGCCCTGTGCTGTCAGGGAACTTAGGAGCCTCAGCTGGGTCCCAGGAGAAGGCTGCCACTCCCAACCTAAAGAACATTCAACTCGCAGAGGGAGCTACTAGCAGCACAGTGCCCCCTGGTGGCCGGTGCTCACGCCACACTGGAGTGATCTCAGCAGAGGCCCCTCTGTGGCCTAAGTGGAGGGTCAGGCCTAGCAAGGAGTGAGGGTCCTTCCCTCTGTCTGGCCCACAGCCAGACTGCTAACAGCTGTCTCTCCAACCACAGGCCCAGCCCTCCTCTCTACCCCCTGTCCCCTTCCTGCGGATATAGACAGCACTTCCCTGCCCCCACTGCAGCCCCTGGCGCCCCCTACCCCAGGTGAGTCCCTACCCTGCAGCCAGGCTCCTGCTTCTGTTGCCCAGGCTTCAGTGCCCACACAAGGCCGTGCTCAGGCTAGTGCTTACCCTGTGTTAGTCGTCTGTCCATGTGTCCGTCTGTCACCCTGCAGCCCCTGCTGCCCGTGCCTGAGAAGGAAGCTAGGAGTGTGAGGCCAGGGCAGCGGCCGCGCGGGTGTCTGTGCACTCCCTGTGACACCCCCGCCGGGCCTTTCCCTTTCTCGAGTGCTCCGCATCTGTGGTCTCCAAGATCAGCAAGGAGGTGAGGTGGGGCCGTGTGCACAAGTCTCTTCATGTAGCTCCTTCCCTCAGGGACAGTCCTGGTGCCTGGCACGCAACAGCAAGGAACTCGGCAGGCATTTCCAGCCCCACTGGAGGCCACAGCCCAGGGTAGGAGGTTTACACACAGCACCAGTAGCGAAACGGCCAGTGGGTAGTGAGGAGGCCCCGAGGAAGCCCCCACCAGGCCGCTAGGTCAGAAGAGAGCGCCTCTTGGGAAGGGTACCGGTTCCTGAGCAAGGGGAAAGGAGCAGCAGCAGTTGGGCTGGTTGGGGGCAGGAGAGGCGGGAGCAGAGGGTAGAGACAGGGCTGGAAACACCAGCATCAGTGCTGTGCCCTGCCAGCCCCAGAGGGTGCCTCGTTTGACTCTGGCAGCGGGAAACTGAGCAGAAGCCACCTTCCGCATCTGTATGTACCTCTGCACTGGTGCTGGGGCCACCGGGGTGGGCAGCCTGTTCACCTGCGTCCACGCGGGGTCCGGAGGGCTAGCCTGAACGGCCCGCTCAGTGTCATGCTCCTCTTACCACTAGGTTCACCCACCCCTCGCTGATGCTGGGCTCTGGGGTACCTGGTCACCCAGCGGCCATCGCCCACCCGGCCATCGTGCCTTCCTCAGGGAAGCAGGACTCGCAGCCCTATGACCGCAGCCTGTGAGTGAAAACACTCATGATGGGAGGGCCGGTGAGGGGTGGGGATGGGCAGGACAGGGGTGCTGGCCAGAGACGCGCTGCCGGCGGCTCCAGGGCTGTCCTCGGGCCCTGACTGCTGACCACTATTGTAATTCTCGGAAGCAGGAGGCTAGGGTGAGGGACAGCGACGTGGCGTGAGCCAGGATGAGGCGCTGAGGAGCCCGGCACACGCGCCTCTGAGAACACTCGCTCATCGGGGCAGAGAAAGCCTTCGCTCCTGTGCCCACGGTGGAGGAGGGTGGCGCCTTCGGGTGAGGGGCCCTTCAGGCTGCTGCCTGTTTGCCTCCAGGAAGGCCCAGGCGGAGTCCAAGGCGGAGAAGGAGGCTAAGAAGCCAACGATCAAGAAGCCGCTCAACGCATTCATGCTGTACATGAAGGAGATGAGGGCCAAGGTCATCGCCGAGTGCACTCTCAAGGAGAGCGCCGCCATCAACCAGATCCTGGGCCGCAGGGTGAGGCCCCGGCGGCAGGCGGGCTGGGGACGCGACCTGTCCCCTCCCCCACGGCCCCGATGCACGCTGCCTGCCCCTCTCCTTGTTGCAGTGGCATGCACTGTCTCGGGAAGAGCAGGCCAAGTATTACGAGCTGGCCCGCAAGGAAAGGCAGCTACACATGCAGCTGTACCCAGGCTGGTCTGCGCGGGACAACTACGTGAGTGGGGCAGGGTGGGCGGGCAGGGGGCCCTGCAGCGCTGCCCGACGCGGGGAAGGAGAATCGCCCCTGACGTTACAGGCTTACAGGCGAGGCCAGCGTGTGTGTGAGGCCCCCTGAAAGGAAGCCCACACCTTATCCTCCACACCCAACCTGCGCGCAGGGGCCGCTGCCCAGTGCTCGGTTGGGGCACACAGGCAGGTGGGGAAGGGGCCGAGAGGGGTCTGTCCAAGGCAGGAGGAGCCCTCCAATGACCCCGCAGTATCAGCAAGAACTACAACCAAACACCAGGGCCTTCGAGCAGGCGAGGACTCTAACCCAAATGAGCAGCAGGGACACCCCAGTGTGTCCCTCCCAGATCCACATATCCCTTCCTTCGTGCCCACAGGGGAAGAAGAAGAGGCGCTCCCGAGAAAAGCACCAGGAATCCACCACAGGTGAGGGCTGCTCTCCATGCCCCCATTTCCGGACCACAGCTGTCCCGACAGACCAGCAGAAGCTGACCGGTTTAGCTGGTGTGGCCCTGCCACCTTTACCAGCCCCGTTCACAGCTGGCCTTGACCACACACAACACAGCACACTGGCGCGGCCACCCAGAGCACTCTGGGTAGAGGCTTCCTGAGCGCACGCTCCACACCCACCACCTCGAGTTGTGCTGGCCCTACACAGCAGAGCTGCACACTAGGGTCAGGACAGAGCAGGCGCAGGGTGAGAACGAGCCCTTTCTGTCTGAAGTGTGCAGCAGTGAGAAGCTGCAGCCTTGTCAGTCCCTGGAAGGGCAGTCAGAAAGGTCGGACACCGGTGCAATTAAGAACCGGACAAACAGGCAGCCACTGGGGAGGTGGGAGCCTGCTCCAGGTCAGAAAGGACCAGCCTGCCCGGAACCTCCCTAGCCACACTGAGGAGTGGCCCCGAGGTCCCTCTCCGGTGCTGTCCACTCTTCTCCCCACTGTGTTGCCCAGCAGGGTGCCCACCTTTCCTGACACCTTCCTGTGGGCCCCAGGCCTACCACGGGCTGGCTGTGCCCTGGACAGGTCAACTCTGCCTGTGGGGACTGTGGGGCGTCTGTAACTGGCTAACACTGATCTTACCTCTTCTTTCTGGGCCCTCCTCTGCCCTGTTTGTTGCCTGCCTGCCTGCTCGCCCTCTGCCCTGCTCTGCCTCTCTGGCATGGCTGTAAACAGACCCTGGCTCACCTAAGAAATGCCGTGCTCGCTTTGGCCTCAACCAGCAGACGGATTGGTGTGGTCCGTGCAGGTGGGTTCGTCCCCACCATACTCTCCCTGTGCTTTAAGCTGCTTCCCTACTGCACATGTTCCGCTGGGCCTGCAGCCCTCCTCAGCCCCAGCACAGCCAGGACATGGGGCACCCAGGCCCCGAGAATGTGAGTGAACATCGAATCACAGCTCGTGGGTAATTTCCAGGGTCTAGGGAGGGCGCAGACCTGAACAGGTGCCTCCTGTAGCCAGGCCGAGCAGGTCCTCAGACAGAAGCCTTCCACGTGTCACTCAGGCGGCCTGAGCCCTGCCCTGGACTCAGCAGAGCCCGGCACTTAGCATGTCGTGGAGTCCCTGCTTCCGCAGCCCTGAGCCTCAGGTGACTTCACAGCACCAGTTCAGCGACCTGCACGCATAGCCACATGACTTAGCATCTTGTGCCCACCAAGCCAGGGTTTTGGAGGGGTGTAACCACCTTAGCCAGGGGCTCTGAGGCACCAGCGTTGGGTCTTTTACTGCACAGCAGAAAACATCTGTGGCAGGAAAAGACTGACCTGGCAAGGGGTTCAAGTGGCCTCATCAGCCTGAAGGAACTGAGGGACCTTTGTCCAGCCCTTCCGAAGGAGGAACTGGTCATGGGGCAAGCATTAACATGTGCTGTAGTAGTGCCCAAGTAGGAAGCAGCCTCGTCCTCGGGCCTGTTCCATCCATGCCAGGCTACCTGAGCGACCAGCGTGACCCAGAGACCCCAGATAGAAACAGATGGGCCAGTCTGCTGCTTCTCCCAGTGCTCATCCACGGCACAGGCACTGCGGCCCCTTGTTATCATGCAGATCTTCCTGGCCCCGTGGATCCTGCCGTCTGAAGCCCACAAACACATGAAGCAAAAATTCAAAGACACACTAGATGAGCCCTGGAAAACAGGCAGCCCACTGGCCTAGCTGCAAAGGCTCCATGTGCCACCTTGTGGGTGTTCAGGGAACTGCACCCCGCACAGGTCCGGGCCAAGCCTGCAGCGCTGAGGCAATGCGGAGCCAAAGGCACAGCATGGCATCCGAGTCCTCCCTAGGGAGAGGGGACAAGAGGTCGGCCAAGCCTATGCAAGGAAAGCATATTTTTGGTTGTGGTGTATGACTGTGAATTCACCCTCTGTTTACAGATAACTCTCTTCACTATTCCTAGGAGGAAAAAGAAATGCATTCGGTACTTACCCGGAGAAGGCCGCTGCCCCAGCCCCGTTCCTTCCGATGACAGTGCTCTAGGCTGCCCCGGGTCCCCAGGTCCCCAGGACTCGCCCTCATGCCTTCTGCTGCCCCCCTTCCCCACAGAACTGCTTGCTAGCCCTGCGGATCCTGAACCAACATCCCCAGGCCTCTCTGCTGCTCTCTGCCTCCCAGCCCTTGGACCCCCACAGGGTCCCCACAGCATCCTGCAGAGCACACCAGTCCAGCAACAGGAGTCTCAGCGACAGGCGGCCTAGCACACGCAGGACACCACAGGGCACTGGGCCTCCTCCAGGGCGCAGCCCCACATCATACAGGAACCAGTGCAGGGCCCTGTAACCCCTCAGCGTCCAGGCCAAGATGCTCAACTGCCTGAACCGGAAGCCAGCAGTTTAAACACTCAAGCGCTGGGGATCGAGTGTCCACATCACCTCATTAAGGGCTTCCTGGTGGCCAAGGCAACCTACATGTCTGTCTTGTTTTTTAAACAATCTGTTTTTGATAGTCAGATGCCCTGGCCTTTCTTCCTTTTCCGCTGTAGGTCCTGGATGGACTGGGTGGGGCCCAGCTACCTTCTCTACCAGTGCCTCTCTTATCCCCCTGCCACCCATCCCCTCCCAACAGACATTGCATGGACCAAGAATGACCTGGTTTATCAAACGTGAGCTTGGCAACAACTGCAGAGCTCGAGATGACAGCGGTTTTTCAGGGCCTGGAAAAGCTGTTTACAGCAAACCAGCCCCTCTGAGCTGCACTGAAGGGGTTTGCAGAAGGAAGAAAATATGGAATGAGTTCAGGCCTCTGGACAAGGAAGGCAACAAGAACAGCCTCACACTATCGGGTCACCCAAATGGTGGTGGCGGCTCTAGTTCGAATTACTTGGAAATGTTTCCTGAGAAACCAGGCTAAAAAGCTCTGACCCCAGGGGCCCAGGCACTGAGAGACAGGCAGCTTAGTTTCAACGGATGGAAAAAATCATGGGCCAGCTCCAGTGTCATCCCTCCCCTCCTGAGCGCTTTTTTTCAGTTTCATTTCCAGCTTATCTGTGTGGGAGGAGCCAGCTCTTGGGCAGCGGAGGGCAAGCCTCAAGCTCCCAACAGCCAGTGCCTCCCTTCCAGACTCGTTTCCCACAGGGCTGCAGGTGGCGCTGCAGTGAAGGCCTCACCCTCCAGTGGGGAGCACAGGTTCTCACCACCACCTACTTTAACCCTTTTTGAGCCAAGCTTCAACCCTGAGCCTAGAAAAACAAGTCTTTTTTTTAATTTAAGGGTTTTTTTTTTTTTTGCCTCTTCACTTTACGTGACCTGAAGCCAAAGAGAAAGGGCTATTTCTGTGTTCACACACTTCCCAATAAAAACCTTCAGTCCACTCCGAATCCAAGGTTCACATATTCTAGTGTAGTGTTGCAACAAATCTTAGAAAAACAGATCAATGTAGCAAACTATTTTTATATTGTTAATGCATTATCATAGAGAAGTTTTTAAAATGAAAATAAAGATACTTTTTATTGGGTTTGTTTCAAAAGCCTGATCCTGAAGAACAAAGCATTTTGGTAATAGCATGCCACTCAAGGCGGACGGTGCTCCTTCCCTGTGCAGTTGTGAGGGCGAGAGTGTGGTGCACACACTCCTAAAGCCCCCACCTCCAGAGACCGGGATGACCCTGCTCGTCACCTCCCCTCACAGGGCCCAAGCCTGCTCCACTCCTAACAGTACAGGTGCCGCTTCAGATCCTGCTGCTCACACCCTACAACTGATGGAACCTGGACTGAACCCTGACAGGTGTGACCACTAGGCTCTGCTCCCCTGACAGGTGACAGGAGACACTCCAGACACTACATATTCTATTTCAAAGAAAACGAAAATGAGTCTCTTGTAACCTGCTAGCATCATAAAATCTTACAGGAAGATAAAGACCCTTCAATAAGCACCCTCCTCCCAAAACTGTTAAGGCACTTTCACTAGTTTTGTTACTTTCATACAAACCTGTGAAGTGTGATAATGCACAACATACTGTGCGCTGCTGACATCCTGAGACACCATGAACAAAAGGTATAGAGCCGCTCTGGTAAGCCAAACCACTATTATGTAACAAACGCTGGGTAAGTACTGTTTCACAAGAGTTAGCCATTGTCCTGTTCAGGAAAAAAATTTTTAAATTTTACATCAAAAAAAACTTGTAAAAGTCCAGAGTAATGTCTAAAGTAGGCCACTGGAAGTTGTAATCCTAGACTGGCTTCTTTGGGAGGGTGTTAGTCCATTCTCTGGACATTTGTCCCATTTTGAAGAATTCCACTCTGGCTACTGACCTAGTTGTTTCAAAAAAACTACATTCTAATCAGGGCTTATGCAAGGCTTGGTGGTTCCATCTGATTTGGTGTCTCATTTAGAGCACACTAGGTCCATAAACAATGTATCCTTTGTGTAGCTGGGGAGGGGTGGGCAGGTCCTTGGCGATTTTGTTAGAGTCAGACCAGTCTTTCAGAAAAAAAAAAAAAACAAAAAAACAACCTGACTTCAAAAGGAAATTTAAATCCTCCCAAATCGCACCACCACATTACTATGAGGCCAAGGGTGACTTGAAATTGCAGACACAAATTCAACTTCAAATACACCAGGTCCCCCCACACACAGCCAGCCAAAAACCAACCCGTTTTCTAAGACAACGCAGGACCCTCGGTACCCTCCCTTCACTTACCCTTCCCAGACAACCGGCAGACCTAAGACTGCCTTGAAATACAGTAATACCTCAGTCCACAAGTGCTTCTGTTCACACGTAGTTCAGTTCCCAAATAGAAGTGTTCAGCAAAATTTTGTTTCCGCTCATAAGCTCCACAGGAGGTGACAAAAACGACGGCAGCCATCTTCCCCAGAATCGTGATCATCGATTGAATTGAGTTCCATGACAGAGCCACCACTGAGTCAGTCTGGGCTGCTCCCCTCTACAGCAGTTGCCCCTCATCCTGTGCTGAGTGGGCACAGAGAGGGATCAGCCTTGCAAGGTAGCAGCGCCTTTCCAAGCCTCCCAAAGTGAAGGTGTGATCCCACTTTCCAAGAAGCCAGTGGCCAGACTACTCTCGGTTGCAACCATCCCCAAGTGGCTTCTGTGTTGGCACACCTGCCTGGCTCCGCTTCAGTGCACGAGCCTGGTGACAAAGACCCCAAGGACAGGGAAGTAGAACGGTAGTTTCTACATTCTGTCCCACAGAAGGTAAGACAATCAGTTCCTGCATCCATTTTTAAGAAAACAGAAAGGACACATGGAGTAAAGGAGTTAGGCCACATCAAACTCCCGATTCATCAGCCCAGGACATTAAGTAAAATTTAAGACATAAACAGAGATAATTATATGAGAGAACCGAACTGCTTTTTCTTTGAGGTTACCAGCTGTCTCTTTCTTAAGGCTTTTCAGACCTTGCTTTGTTTTTTGGAGGAACTAGGGACTGAACCGAGGGCTTCTGCACGCTATGTGAAAGCTCTAACACTGCGCTGAATCCCTAGCTCTTTACAGTGCTGAAGTTCCTAAGGGCTCTAAGAGTTTAACGAGCCCTCCCAAACAGTAACCTACTTGGGCATATGGTTCCTAGGTTGTATCAACTTCCCGATCCCAATTACTGCAATTACCTTTTGTCCCAGATCTCAAATCCTACTACAGGCATCTTTTAAAATCAGGCTCCTAAATTCTCCAACTTCAAGGAGATGCCTGTGTGATTCTGGAAAAATACAAAAATAATAAAGCAATGCCTACTTTGGGTATTAAAAAGGCAGATTTACGAAGGTGAGCTAGTAACATACAGCAGAGTATCAAGAGAACTTGCTTCTACAATGTAAAAATTATTAGGATTTGAGGGAGGACATCCTCAGCCCATAACAGAGTTAGGGAGAAAGTAATACAGTAACATTCAGAAAGGTCATTGACATTCAATGAAAAGCTGAGAAGCCAAAGAATTATCAGGGTTCATCTCTTAAAAAGCACCACCCTGCAGGCACCAGCTATGTACTTTCCTTGAGCACAGAGAAAAGTAATAAACATTCTTTAGTCCCTGCTGAGAATCACCCAAGTCTACCAAACTCCTTCCCTTTTCTGACAAAATAAAGGATTTTTCCTAATAATCCTTGAGGTTAACCAAGAATGAGTTCCCACTCTCTCTTTCATGTACCAGTAACTGGACAGTCTTTATAGCTAGTAACTACTTTCCAAACCAAAGCTCTTCTGGTTAGTTATCCTTGTGTTTTGTAATTTTTATTTTATGGTGACCTCTCACTTCCGTTCCTTGTGCAGAAATTCATGAAGAAGTGCTGTTAAAGGAAGTCCTGCCATCATATAGCCTCTAAGCCCTGGAACAACTAATAGGAAGCACACTGCTTTAGATGGACACTACATGCACACACACTCATGGCAGCTCCTATTTTCAACTGCACAAGGTCATGCAGGCACAAGGAGCAGAGGCAAGGCTCCAGCCTCAAGGTAAGACTTCATCTCACATTTGTTCCAAACAGTGGAGATGTTAAGGAGGCAGGACAGAGCGTGCATTTGAAGCTGAGGAGTAGCTGCTGTGGCTGGAGTAGGCCAATTGCTGCAGACAAGAGCCTGAAAAACTCTAGGCAAACATATAAAAGGAACGATGGGCATACAGCTAGCAACAGAAAATACAAGTGTAGAAAAACACTACTGCAGTTAGCCTTTTGGAAAGAACTTATCACTGCCTTGTCTAGGACACATTTTGGTAAACAAGAGCCACAAATTGCCTACTTTCTATTGGACAGGCTGTCAGATCTCTATTCATATGGGTTTAAGATTATGAGGATCAAGGCCAGGGAATTAGCTCAGTGGTTCCGGTGCCTGTCTCTCAAGTACAAGGTCCTAAGTTTGATCTCTGACCCCAGTATGAAAAAAGAAAAAAGCTGATCAGGATATTTTGAGAAAAGCTAGGCCTCCAGCGTCCAGCTACTCAGAAGGCAGGAGGATCACTTTACCCGGGCTCAGCTATGGCTTGAGGAGGGTCTCACCCTACAAAAATGTAAACCACCGTATTACCTGTCCAATCTTTCTGAAAAGACTCAGTATCCTTTAACTATGGGTAGTGGTACCTCTCCTGCCTCTCACAAGTCCCGAGTCTTGTACAGCCCTAACCCTAATAACAGTAGTTTTAGATGTGACACTTCCTTTACAAATTCAGTTATGATATATGAATATTCAGTCAAGATTTGAATCTGTCATGACAGCATTAGGAGTCCTTGAGATGGATTTGCTTTCTGCAGTAATTAAGCAGCAGTTGGCAGATAAGACACGCAGGTATGGCTCAACTCTGCAGTCTTCCCCACTTAACCAGGACAAATCTCCTGAGAGTCATCACAGGGGTCAGCAAACTTTCTGTAAAATGCTAGCCAGTAAATATTTTAGGCTTTTTTGGTCAGTCTCTGGGTTTGTTTTGATTTTTATACGTTACATTTCAAAGTAGACAAAATAGAAAGATGAATTTCTATTCAGCCTCAATAATTATCAATCCAGGGCCGGAGATTTAGCTCAGTGGTTCTGGTGCCTGTCTAGCAAGCGCAAGCTCCCTGGTTTGATCCCCGGTAACCACATACAACAAGAGTGGGCATGGTGGCTCATGCCTGTAATCACATCACTTGGGAGGGGAGGCAGAGGCAGGCGGACTGCTGTGAGTTCCAGACTTGTCTGGGTTACACAGTGAGCTCAGGACCAGCCTGAACTACAAAGCGAGACCCTGTCTGAAAATAAAATAAAAAATAATCATCAATCCATGGCTAATCTTGCTTCTATTATCCTACCCACTTCCTGCCTTACATTTTGAAGTCTATCCAGATATTTGAGGTATAAATATTTCACTAGGGATCTGGAAAACAAAGTCTTCTGTTTTTATTAAAAAGAGCACAATTACAATACTATATACCACACTTAAAATGAACAGTAATTAGTTAATGGCATATATATTTTTAGTAACACTTCTCAATGTAAAAACCATTTCAGCTCAGACTGCAAAAATAGCCAGATATGATCCACAGTGTGGCAGTCTGCTACCTGGTACAGAAAACAGACAGTAATTTACAGCCAGACAACATGAGGACCCTGTGAGGTTAAGGTGGATCTGGGACGAGTGAGCAGTAAAAACACTACTGTAAAGTGATGATCTCAGCCAAAATGGTTCACAGTAAATGTGAAGGGAACAAAAAAATGACATGTGAATACAGACAATGAAAACTATGAAAGAAACAAGGAGCACAAGAAGGAAGGAACGAAGTGAAAACGTTAGAGCCATCCCAAGGCATCAAGACTGGCAACGCAGTTGTGGTCAGAACTGAAGCACTGGGGCTGGTTAACCACAGGAATGACAATTAGATTGGACCAAGAGCTCATCACTACCTTCTTCTAGTGAGCTTCAACATGAACGGCCTAAGAATCTTTTTAAACTAAAGAAATGTAACCAAATTTAACTAATTTAAGAGATTTAAATCCACAAAAGCAAATTATTTACTACCTCCTATGTAACACACTTTTTATTGAAAGTCTCTCGCACTCATGATGGAGGTTTTCTACGCTTTGCCACATATCTTAATATTAAAGGCTAAATTACTTTTTACATGCAAGGAATGTGAATAGTTTCCCCCACATGGAAACAGTGATTTACAGAAAGATGACATACCACATGAATTAAGTGTCGTCTTTAATTGAAAAGCTAACAAACTGTCTAGTTACATTTCTCCCCCAAACCCCAAACCTGGTAGTTACTGAATCACTAGGCGACATACTCAAAGCTGAGAAGATTAAAAATTTTAAAACAAGACCTCAGACCTAACTAAGGGAGCCCTGCTACGTACAGGCTAGTCTATACCAGTGATACTGCCTGACTCTGGAGGCTGGAAGACATCCTAAATAACCCCACCTGGAACAGTGATTTCAAGTAGCCTTTTTCCAGTTTCTAACTTCTGAATAAAGGTAATATTTTGCTAATTCTATTACGGAAAACTTTTTGCCAGTTGTGTTATTTACAATGTCAACTTTTAAAAGCTCACTAAAGTTAACTGGACAACAAACTAGGCCGAAATCACTTTACAAAAAGAGGGAAAGCTCAAAATGTCAACTTTCTACAGAGAACCCACAGTTCAGTTTTTATTAAGGGAATTTGCTCAGACTAG